>JASDQU010683753.1:28308-73755 GCA_032191745.1 Picea mariana | reverse complement strand
AAGGGGATTTGGTCCTTATACAATTACCGACTTAGTTAATCCTCAATGGGGATTAACCTAACAATAAAAATAATAATAATGACATGATTAATCCACAATGGGGATTTAATCAAATAACAAAATAATAAGAATGCTCTTCGCAGTTACATTATTTCAACAATTAAAGTGGTTTTAACCACTAAGAAGACAAGTCGGCCCTACCCTTTCCAGCACCTGCTAGTTTTGTTATAATCCTAAATTGCACCAGACATGAATACCTGGCATTAGGCCATCTTACTTGCTATCTTTGTCAAGAAATCACTGAACATCTCTTCTAAAAACCTTTGTTTTGAATGTGTATGCGCCCTACACCACTACTACCCACATACACATGCTTTTTGCACCACTACAACCCGCGTATACTCACAAAAAATTGCGAAAAATGAGAATTGAAAAGGGATACGGGTTTTCGGGTTGTTACTTAATCAGTTGATCGCTCATAGCTAATCACCCCAACCGTTACTATCTCTTTTGGACTATAAAAGAAGGTGTTGGGGCCCCATTCCAAGAGGAAGCATGAGAGCATAGAAACTCTGCCCATTTCAATATTCCCCCTTTTCCCCAATATTTTGCAACCACATTGTGAGTTTGAGCCAGAATTCCTTCTTCCTCCTTTGCAAATCCTTGCCATTTCCCTAGAGAAAACTGAAGAGGAGAAGAATACATGGAAGCAGTTGGTGCATGGTGAAGAGGAGCCCAGGACCAAGTTCGAGGAGCAGTTCCGGTCTCATGTTGTAAACGAATTTTGTGAGATTAATATAAAGAAGTACTTTTTCCGCCCCGCCAAATGACGTCTTAAATATTTCTGATTTGTTTAAATTTCTTGGTTATGATGTCTAACCCGCTAATCCATATGTAGAATGCATGTTTGTAGTTTCTTGTTTGTCTTTTGGTGAATGTAGGTTAGCCTTGGGAGGAGACTTGCAATCAGGAAACAACCAAGCGCAAAGGGATCGACACCGGATGCAGAGTTTAAGGTATGCCTACAGGATCCCTATACTTTGTCTTTTATATATGATTGTGGGGAAATGTTGGGATAGTTGATAAAAAGTAGGATACTTTAGACGGTTAGCTCTGCCTACACTTTAGAACCCTGGTGTAGTCCGTAGAGGGGTTTTCCCACTATAGAAGAATCGACGACCGTATTGGGGAAGCCTATAGGGTCTTTGGGGATATTTCTTTGCGTGTTTTTGAATCAGTTTACTCATTGTTTTTGAGTTTCTGTAAGCTTATGTATCTTTAAGGGATTATGGTCTTCCATACCAGTATTCCCTGCCTGTGCTTGACTGTTGGTTTTCATTTTTTTGAGAAGTTTCAGAGGTGTACGCAACCTATAGTCGGCATGCACGCGTACATACACACCCTGCCTTTGGACAACCTGCGTACATACGCTGGCTGATGAAGTGTCAGTAGCGTTCATGTGTTGAGAAATTATTTTTGAAGAGGCAGTCATCCTCTTCCCTATTAGAAATCACACTTCTTAGGGATTTTCTTTATCTATCCCTGGTCTCTATTATAGTAGTCTGTAGCCTAGGTCTGACCTCAGCATAGCTTTCTTTTCATCAAAAGATTTCTTGTGTTTTCTTTAATAGGGGTTTTAAACAAGTTTGTGAGTCTGCTTTGATCTGCCTATTTGGTATTGTCAGTGACTCCCTACGATCTGCGATTAGTCTTGAATTCATTTCTTGGTCTTGACTTGTCGTCATTTTTCCCTCTTTTGCTTTAGAAGAAAAGAAAAGAATTCATTTTCAAATTTCTTGTTTTGAAGCATAAAACAATAAAAAAAAAATCCTTCATTTCTTTGTTTGGTACAGTAGTTTAGGTTAGTTTCTTCATTTACCAAAGAAAAAGAAATTTTTCTTAAGTTCTTTACTTGAATGCTTAGGACATTAAGTAGCTCGTAGTCGAGTGAAATATTGTTTTAAGTTTTTCTTTTCAAATATCTGAGAAAAGTAGTTACGAAAATTTTGGTGAAAGAATTTTAATTTGACAAATCTTTATCTGTGAAGAAGTAGTTTGTTTCCAGTATCATCTTATGCTCTTCTCTTTCCTCTCTTAAAAGAACATCATTGGTTTCACTTATGTTCCTCTTGACTTAATAAAACCACTAAAATTAACGCTTGATTAAAAGTTATTAGACTTTGTGTTTGTAGGGTCCATCAATGCAATCTAGGCTAGAGCCTTGATTTAGGATTGGAGAGGAAACTCTTCAAGGCTACAAAAACAAACATAAGAGTTTGTGCTAGGGAGTGCTTGAAATTCCAGTAATCATGAAATTTATCTGGGACCCCCCTCTAACATAGGGGCTAAACACAAGGTCATGTGCGGAAAGGTAGTGGAGATAACCCCTCCAAAACCGGACCACGCGTAGTGGGGAACACATATAGAGAGCTTATATTGGGATTCCGTTGATCGCATTTTCCATGGAGCTTTGTGGGTCTCGAATCCATTCGAGGTACTCAGTCGTCTTCTGGAACACTTTATTTTGATACCCTTGATAGGTTTTAGGCCATTGCGGTCCACCCGACTGTCGATTATACCTGCCTGGTGACTATTTGCGCGCTGGCAACCTAGTTGCCTTTATCTTAGTGACTTACATAGGTGACTGCGGGGGTATACCGCGATACCTAGGGAAGACATCGGGACACACTTTACAGAGTATACCCGGAGGGTGTTTCCGTATTCGAGTTGCACTTGCATTGGTAAGTTGCTCTAGTGTTGGTTGGTATAATTATTCTTCCAACTAGCTAGTGATCTACTTGTCTTATCTCATAGGAGATTTTTCTAGTGTGTGATGGTTTTTAATGTTAATAGAAAGCCCTAGTGTGTCATTGATTTTCTCACGCCATGGAGGATCAGGAGCTCCATCGGTCACGAAGGCTTCTCGGCCTGTCATCAGTTAATCTGGAGCCACCCACGCCACTGCTAAGGCGAAGACTAGACCAACAAGGGTCTTTTAAGGTGATTGAGCCATAGGAAACTAAGCCCAGCCTCTTCCCGAGAGGAGAAAATTTGATTCTAGGGGAACCAACCATTTTCGACCTCGGAGCGTAAGCTCTTGGTCCGTATAACCCTCCGATCACTGATCTATCGGCACCCATTGTCGTATAGGTTAAACCTTATGAGCATCAGGTAGTGTCACAAGCAACAATGGAGACATATGCTACTACTTCTTCAGGGAATTCTCATACTCCCTCTACGACTGTCACCACAGGGGGTTTTCCACCTCCTAACCAACCGTCGTTGTTTCGAACCACCATGGTCTCGACCACCTCTACTTCGCACAATAGTGTGATTCCATATATGGTGGCGATCACTGCTCCTTTCACCCAGAGTGCGATAGGCCCTCCGTTTTTATACGGGATGCCTGGCTTCGATACGAACTCTGTCCTTTCCTACTCCACTCTACAGAATTTAGGTCTGGGGGCATGGAGATATAATGCTTCTATGCAAGGATCCATGGGGGGGACTTAGGCTCCCTATAAATCTTTCCCTAATGGAGGGCGTCATATACCTCCTTCGTCCCCTTCGCTCGGCTGTGCTCACCAGCACTCCCCCAGGCCGAACGTAAACTATATTTCATTTGGAGCAGGTAGTCAAGGACTTCCTTCTTATAGCATGCTGGTAGGTTCGAAATCATTCTCTTTGTTCGACACGTTTGGTAACAACACATTTTCATCAATTGTCGTCTCGGTCGGGGGCAACCCTGGTTATGGACAAAAAAGTCCTATGCAGGGTACTATTCCTGCACAGGGGGCAAACTTAGGAATTCCTTCCTCATAAGGACTTTGGAATCTGTGGAATGGATTAGTTCCCTTGTCATGGATGTCGACCGGGGGAAACCCCTTCCATAGCCAATGGAACCCCGGGCAAGGCTCAACACCTATGCATGTCGAATCGACAGGGGGCAACCCTTCCCAAAATCCTTGGAATGCGACGCAAGCCCAACCCTTTACGTCCTATTACGTGAGTCAGCCAAAGACATCTCAAAAAGTGTAGAATCTGTACACTGGTCATGGCCATGGTTGTTACCAAAACCTTGGCCAGCAACCTAACTTTTCCAACTTGATGCCAGCCAAATTCTAGGCTCCTTTTTCCCTGGTTATAATCTACAACCCAAATTACCATTTCTAGAAACTCTACACTTGCCAGACTTGAAAAGGTTATTAAACAACCCCATCTGTCATGATCCACATTGGCCTCCCATGCCAACCAAGTTGCCTTCGAACATTCCAAAGTTTGAGGCTAAGCCTAACGAAGATCCAGGCGATCATGTGACTACCTTCCATTTATGGTGCTCGCCCAAATATTTGAGAGATGACACCATTCAGTTGCATTTTTTTCAACGCACTCTCATAGGGAGTGCAACTAAATGGTACATTGAGCTCGATCACTCAAGATACTCTTCCTTCGATGAATTGGCAATGGATTTATTAAACCATTTCCAATTACCTGTGAGATACGACATCGGCACTGAATTGCTAGCCAACTTTGAGCAGACAAAAAAGAGAACCATATCTCAGATCACATTCGAGAATGGAGACACCGAAAGAGTTTGATAAAAGTACCAGTCCCACCAGCATTCCTGCTTGAGTGGTTCCTTAAGTATTT
Source organism: Picea mariana (assembly GCA_032191745.1). Lineage (NCBI taxonomy): Eukaryota > Viridiplantae > Streptophyta > Pinopsida > Pinales > Pinaceae > Picea > Picea mariana. Next base: position 69,105 of record JASDQU010683753.1, on the reverse strand, counting down.
GGTACCCCAGTTACCTAAAGATGTCGCAACCTCGGGGGTCTTTTCAGAAGAAGAAGCGATAATGAGAGATCAACAGCTAGAGCTGATTTACTCTCAGTCTGGTCTACTTTACGAAGTTTTTCCATATGCACCGTGGTCGATACTTGACAAGACTAGACAAAGATATGGACCACATGTCGATGGTATTGTTGGTTCAGCGCAAACGAATCTTGTCGATCAGCTGTCAAATCAATTGCAACAATTGTCAATACAGTAAACAACATCCAGCCAAACCACCGGTTCAGCTCCTCCCCCTACTCAAACGTCGGATGTACATCGTGTGAAATCAACAAACCTGAAGGCCACCTAGGATCCTGATGGAAAGAAGAAACAATGAAAGAAGGGTAAGGGGGATAAGAAAACTACCAATAATTCTAGTGGGGGCAACACAGAAAAGAAAAATTTGAAGTATCTGTGTAATCTTTGCATGGAAGACCACCCGACTCACCAGTTCCCTCAGCTTGCAGAGGCCCAGAATTTATTGACACAACAGTAGCCTGCCATGTTAACAAATCCATTTCCCCAGTATGGTCGCCAATTCTACTATAGCAGGAAAACCCATCTACGGACTACACCAGGGTTCTAAAGTGCAGGCAGAGCTAAGCGTCTAAAGTCTCCTAATTTTTATCAACTATCCCAACATTACCCCACAATCATACATAAAATACAAAGTATAGGGATCTAGTAGGCATACCTTAAACTCTGTGTCCGGTGTCGATCCCTTTGCGCTCGGTTGTTTCCCGACTGCAAGTCTCCTCCCAAGGCTGACCTACATTCACCAAAAGACAAACAAGAAACTACAAGCATGCATTCTACATATGGATTAGTGGATTAGACATCATAACCAAGAAATTTAAACAAATCAAAAATATTTAAGATGTCATTTGGCGGGGCGGAAAAACTACTTCTTTATATTAATCTCACAAAAGTCGTTTACAACATGAGACCGACACTACTCCTCGAACTCAGTCCTGGGATCCTCTTCACCATGCACCAACTACTTCCATGTATTCTTCTCCTCTTCAATTTTCTCTAGGGAAAGGGAAAGGATTTGCAAAGGAGGAAGAAGGAATTTTGGCTCAAACTCACAATGTGGTTGCAAAATATTGAGGCAAAGGGGGAATATTGAAATGGGCATAGTTTCTATGCTCTCGTGCTTCCTCTTGGAATGGGGCCCCAACACCTTCTTTTATAGGCCAAGAGAGACAGTAACGATTGGCGTGACTAGATATGGGCGATCAACTGATTAAGTAACGGCCCGAAAACCCATATCCCTTTTCAATTTTCATTTTTCACGATTTTTTGTGAGTGTACGTGGGTTGTAGTGGTGCAACACGTGTGTGTATGCCAGCAGTAGTTGTGTAAGGCACGTACACCTTTAAAACAATGGTTTTTAGAAGATATGTTCAATGATGGCTTGGCAAAGATAGCAAGTAAGATGACTTGATGCCAGGTATGCATGTCTGGTGCAATTTAGGGTTATAACAAGTTTGTATAAATAAAGGAACCCAACGAATCATTATTTCACTCACTCATTCGCTCATCCAGTGCGAAAGTTTGGTAGCTACAATTGGGAGAAGAAGGAAGAAAGAGGCACATTGCTTAGTGGAGGATATTCTCTAGTGTTTGGTTTATTGTCTTGGCATTGTATTGGCTATCTATATTAAGGAATTTTTTGTTGGGTTTTCTCCCCCATGAGGGTTTCCCAAGATAAATGTTGTGTATCTTGTGATTGTGTTTCTCTCAGTGATCCTATCTATGCTATGGTTATCTATTAAATTGAAAAGAAACATAATAATAGATTAAAACTTAACACCAGCTTGGGAACAAGATCTTCTCAGAGATGCAAAAAGAATTGGTGCCCCAGAGAAATCTTTTAGGCAATGTAAGAATCTGAAGTCGTATTCCAGCTACGTGGCATTCTTGTGTGACATAATGGATGCATAACCTTCCAGTTATGAAGAGGTTGCATAAAATCAAGTATGGAAAGATGCCATGGCAGAGGAATACTATTCCATTATGCAGAATGATGTCTGGGATGTGGTTCCTAGACCAAAGGAAAAATATTTGGTGAGTTCTAAATAGATCTACAATATGAAACACACAGCTGATGTTAGTATTGAAAAATATAAGGCAATATTTTTGGCCCAAGGTTTCTCTCAGAAGGAAAGGATTGACTATGACGAAAATGTTTCTCCCGTAGCAAGATATACCTCGATCAGGACTATGCTTTCATTGGTTGCTATGATGAAATGGAAGGTGCACCAGATGGATGTAAAGACACCCTTCTTGAATGGTGAAATAAAAGAGGAAGTTTGTGTGGAACAACCACTTGGATTCGAGACACATGACAAGGAGATTCATGTGTGCAAATTAAAGAAGGCTTTACATGGATTGAAGCAGGCATCCAAAGCATGGTATGGTAGGATTGACAATTTTCTGATGAGCTTGGGTTTTACCAAGAGTAGTACAGATCCTAACCTTTACTTTAAGGTAGAGGATGGTGAACCAAAGATTCTACTGTTGTATGTAGATGACATGTTTCTAACAGGTGCATAGAATCTCATCACTGAATGTAAGAGAAAATCGGCTGTAAAATTCGAGATGAAAGGTTTAGGAATGATGCATTACTTCTTAGGACTAGAAGTTTGGCAGAGATCAGATGGAATTTTCCTAAATAAAGGAAAATATGCTCTGGAAATATTGAAGAGGTTTGATATGTAGGATTGTAAGGCCATGGTTACCCCAATGGTATCAAATCTTAAGTTGTTTCAGGATATAACTTCAGAGGTTTGTTGAGGAAAATATACGAAAGGATCTTACTCAAGCATTTTCAGATCTTACTTAGATAAAGCAAGATAGATGGGAATATCACCCTATGTTTATAGCCATAAAAATTTGTATCCTAATTCATAAGTATTGATTACAAGTGCTTAGGCTGATTTTTTTTTTATAAATGCAAGCTTGCTGGAAAATTCATTATTTATGTGATTTTCTTAATATAACAGATGTTGAAATAAATATAGAGACAGAAGTAAAAACACCAAGTTAATAATCAAAACATATAGACATAAAGAAATCATTTATTCCATTCCAATTTATCAAAAGAATCATTCTCTTCACAAAATTCCCTGAGGAAATTTGGACCAAAGTCAAACTTAGATGTCCCCGATGAAAACCATACAAAAGGAATTCTGAGAGAAGGTAAAACACTAAACTTAAAAAATCTAGATCAACTTGCCACATATTGCTTCCCACTCGACTCTGCACAATAGCCTTTGTCGGTCATGAAATTTAATTAAAAAACAAACAAGTCTACACAGACTATCAAAGATAGATCAACACCTCTGAAAATCAAGTGTCTGAATGATGTAATTCAACCCCGAATCTTGTTGTCTACAATAGGACCCTACTATCATAAAAGAGAATTAGGATTTCAATGAATTAAAAAATGAATGAAAACTAAATTATCTCAACAAAACTCAAAGAGCAGACCTTAGCATGCTTCTCCTTCTATTCTCCTCGTGTTCCTCCTTTTCCTTTTACCTTTAAGAAATTATAATTAGTTGAAGTAGTTGAACCACTTATTTAGTTAAGTTATCTAAAACTCAACCAACGTTTTTATAGTTAATGGAGAAAAGTAATAAAATCATAATAAGGGTTTTTAAATAGATAATAACTAGTAGGTGGGACCCCTTGTGACTCCCTTTAGTTTTTAACAATCATAACACAACTAGTTAATCAATCAAAATATCCCTCCTTGTGACTCCCATCATCCTCTCATAATTTGACAATTTATATCAATGATAATTGAAATTATTCCAAAATATATTATCCATATATCCAAAAAAATAGTGTGTTGTCCAAAATTTCATAAGTCAACTGTTCTCAACAATCAATAAATAAAAACACTTAAAACCCATATTTTCCACTCTGGGAGGCAATATTTCCCTTGTTGTTGCTTTCACCCTTTGATCTCTCTAAATTTGCCTTAGGATGTGTGGAGCCTTTAGGCCTAATATTACTGATCACATGAGATAAATCATCTCTCAAATGCATGCGGGAGGACATGAATTTGGCAGAGTCATTTTAGGGTGAGGAGGGGGCAGTCGCGACTTTTTCTTTGTCAGTAGCATGGCGGACCTCGGTTTTTAACCTTTTGTTTTCATGGGAAGAATTTACTAGTGAGTGGAAGGGGCATCTTGGACAATTTTATTAACAGGTGGAGGAGCAGGTAGAGATAAGTTAGGCCAGCCATGATGTTGGGAGACTGTCGGGTGGATAAACTCTTTCCATCCATCATTTTCAGGGACTTTAGGTTGTAGTGAGACATGAGGGGGCACTGGGATACCAAGTACATGTGGAGCTTGGAAGGGAGGCCTTTCTGGCCTAGGTTGGACCACTCCTTTCCCAATCCAGTTAAAAAATCCAGCTTGAAATAACTGGCCTAACTCTTGTGAGTCCGCATCAAATTGTATAGAGAACCTTTGCCTTCTAGGGCCCCTATTCCAATTTCCTCTTCCTATGTTACCCTAGCCATGGCTACCTCTACTGGAAAATCTCATTCTTACCCCGACCATGGCTACCTATGCTGAAAAATCTCATTCCTTAATGCATTATTGATTAGAAAATAGTTTCCTCAAAAACCATACATGACATCTCTTTTAAATATGAAACAAAGTTTGGCTCTGCAACACATCAGACTCATGCAATCCAATCCATACAAATCGTTTAATACTTGTCAATGAGCAGGGGGTGAATAAGGGTTATGGGACATGTGAGGGATTGTATTGAGCAAAAAGAGTTAAAATGAGGGGGGAATAGATCATGATTACTGCTCTCAAATCATCAAACAATCAACTGTATCGTAAATCAAAGGAATATATCATTGTAATTCATCCCTGTGTGATCCTTTAACTTTCATAATACAAAATTTATCTTAACTATAATTTAATTTTAATAACAGGGAGTGGATAGTGAATATGGGAAGGTGAGGGGAGTTGTAATATGTGAAAAGTGAAAGAATGGTAGAGAAAAGAATGAATATTGTTCATAAAACCAATTAAGTAATCCATAAAAACAACTATGTATTCAATACATGGATACCAATACCAATTAAAAATTTATGTGTGTCAAAATTGTTCATTGTACCACATTCAATTTTTCAAACTTTCTCAATTAACATAATCTTTAATCATACTCAGAACCAATATGCCTTTCAACAGTCTTGTTAAGAGAATACTTGTTTCTTTTAATTTCCTTTTGTTTTCATTTACACAAAATAAAAAAGAACACAGAGTCACATTGCTTCATCTATGTCCAACATATATTTCTATAAAATATCAACCACTGCCTATAATTCACAATTGCCCAAATCAAACATAGACACGGGTCTTTCTTCCAAGTTGAACAGAATTTTTAAAACTTGCCTGATTTCATTCTTTTGATAATATTAACCAATAAAACTTGAAATGAAACCATAATACAAAACCCGAGCTTCATTACTAGTGGTGCAACCAAATAAAACAATGCATGATGTCTCCATAATCCATACACAGTAAACAATGAAATCACAATCATCACTTTCCCTATCTTGCAAAGATCCTAATTGGGGAAAATAACACATACAACATCCACCAACTAAAAATTGACAACAAGTTGTAGGCATACAACAATTAAACACATAACGAAAAGGAGGCAACCCTCTGATTGTACATTATCACTGGCACAATCAACCAATTAATAAAATGAGCTAGGTTTTCGATGCAACTGTCATACAAAAGGAGACAAACCATTGGTTGTATACCAATTCTCATCCCCAATTACAGCTTTCCAACAACTCGATCAAACAGAGATGAGATAATACTCAAAGAAACTGTCATAAACACTCAACTAATCTATGACATTCAACAAGACACCCGATAAGAGTGCGAATGGTTGGAATTATCAAAATTGGGCTCTGTAACAATGAACACAATAAGTAATCAAGAGTTCACTTGGTCATCAAAGCACAGAGAGACTGGAGGTCAAACATATCAACAATAGGCAGTGACCATTTGAAACAAGAATGGTGGAACCACAAGCTTTTATAACTCTTTGTTTGTGTAATAGTGTGACAGTTCTGTTGGTTGTGGAGCCTGATTATCTTCCTGATGCAGAGGTTCTTTGCTTTCAGCCGTGTCTATACCCCATGAAGTATTTACACCCCAGAAGTATGTACACTCTTCCACNAGTTCAACATCGGGTAGGGTAGGAAATGATGCAGAGGAGGAACGATTTCTTACTGGACAACAACAAATATCAAGACACACAGAGGCATAAGCCTCGCACCTTTCTCAAGGGCCGAAAGGTATCACCAACAACCATAAAACATACATCTTGGCATAATGGCCATCCCATAACCAACTCGTTGATGCCAACACCACAAAAATAAGCCCACAACCAGGTGAATAACCCATGACCGTGGCTCTGGAAGATACACAGTGACCAAAAGGTAGTTCAAAAACATATACAACAACCCCATAGCAACCCGAAATCATAAATTCAACAAACTAATTCTTTCATTTGCAAAACGAATAACCACACAGTCATTCCAGAGAGAATACCCATGCGTTTACACAATTGTCAAATCTCAGGAAAACAAAAACCAACACATTACCGATCCATCGTTCATTTCATACACAGAGTGAAATTCATGGATGGGAAAAAAGAACCATACCTGTAACCAATGGCTTTAAAAAGGGAGAGTTGGTCGAGCAGTTCCTTCCAAACTTGAATCTCAGAGCTTAACCGCCAACAAAAGAAAATAAAATAATAACCATGCTAGGGTGACGACCCGATGGGAGAAGTATGGAGTGAAGTGCATTTACTGCACTTCGCTTCCATCTTCCTCCCCATTCAATTTCTTAGTACACGACAGCCATCCAAAAACCATACCATTAACCATGACATTAATTCCATACATTGAAACTTGCAACATATTGCTTGCCAATTGTGCCACCCAAAATCCATATTAACTATTTCCAAAAAAACATACCATGCCATATATCAAAATACGCCCAATATAACTCAAATACAATTCACATAGCCACTAACCATTGCTAGTTAGGATTAATACTAGCTTCTTTTATTTCATTTGCACATAACCTCTTAACATAGCATAGTATAGTCCCTTTCTTTTGGAATTTTTTGTTATAAGTCTCTTCCATTTCTTTTGTTTTATGTTGTCACCAACATATTTATTGTGCAGGTGTATCCAGGTAATAATCATGGTGATATCATCAAATGTAACAACTGTAGAATATGCCACCTGTTGGGTTGCCAAAGTACCATCTTTTTACCAACATTTCACTTCAATTTCACTTCACTTTCACTTTACTTTTAACCATATTCCACTTTCCCATACCCTTACATTAAACCATTTTCATGATTACATTAAGGCCACCATTTTCAGGTAAATTATGTCGTAATGTCTCCCATGCCTTCCTCTACCGATGACAATGAATTGGATCCGGTAGTTGACATGGTGACCTCTTCGGTAGGGCTATTGGATCCTGGCCTCATTACCCCTCTCGCGACCCTTGACATGTGTTCCTTCCAGAATTTGTTTCTTCCATCGAGTGAAGATCTCTTGAAGTCGCCAATTTTGTTATTGGGTAAATTGGTGAATGCGGACATAGACTAATCCCCCTAGATCCACCTAGATCTAGAACAAAACACGACAGGACATGGCACTCTCACTGCAGGATCAGTATCACAAGAGCACTGGAGTGAAACAGGAACAATAAAGACATAAGGAAGCGACATTTAAAGAGTTGAGTCGCCAATTTTGTTATCAGGTAAATCGGTGAATGCGGACATAGACTAATCCCCCTAGATCCACCTAGATCTAGAACAAAACACGACAAGACATGGCACTTTCCCTAGGCTCTAATCATCAAATTTACCACCAAACAAAAGACGACAAACATACCTTTAAATGTCCCTTCCTTATGTCTTTGTTGTTCCTATTTCGCTCCGATGCTCTTGTGATATTGATCTTGCAATGAGACACAAACCAACCAAAGTGAAATCAAAGAGAATATATTCAATGACAACCTATGCATATGATCAAGGAATTATGCAATAAAATAAAGATAATTCTATGGGAAAGAAACATGCCACTGTATTATATTAATAATAGGAAGAGAGATTGCAACCAGATGCCTTGATGTCGTAAGGTTCCTTCCAACAGTTCCTTGCTTCCCACACACTTTTGATCCAAGAATTCTGAGACTATGGATCTGATAGCTACTCACAATCTATATTGACAAAGAAAATCTCAAAGCCAATCTAACCAAGCTAACAAGCTCAAAGAATTTCCAACCCAACCAAGCTAACTTTCTCCATGAGAGATCCTCTCCTTTTATAAGTTGAAGAGGATAAGGTGAGGAGGTTAGGATGATCCCACTAATTCATGAAAGAGAGTAAGATCCAAACCATTTGAAGGCCACCTCACCATAGAAGATTCTCCTTCTAGAAGCATCGAGAAAATGCTCATTTTTTCCCATGTATGAAAGTCGCCGCGACCTAGCTATAGTGCAGCCTGCGGAAATTCCGCAACCTAGCTATAGTGCAGCCTGCAGAAATCAGGGATTTCCGCACCCTAGCTATGGTGCAGCCCGCGAAAATCCTCCAAAATAGGGTTTTTACAGAGGAAAACACAACTTGTTCTCTCAAGGAAAGTCCATTTCCCTTCTTTCTTCAGGAATTCAGGCCATTGACCTCTCTGAAGGCAACATATAGGTTTACATCATTAACGATCATGAGGGTGATGAAAATAATGTGTAACAATGGGTTTTAGACATATTATTTTCCAATGCATCTATTTTAGTGTTTTTGAGTGAATTTATGATTAAATATTGGGAAAATGACATGTTTACACTTATATATGAAAGTGGGATGAGTTTCATGATGTTTACAGGTATTTGAAGACTCCAACCAAGTCAAATTTTAACATCAAGCCTCAAATTCGAATTTCCTCTTCAACCCCTTGAATATTTGATGAAGATTTGGAGATTTACTCAAGTATCTTGGATGTACATTAATCATGAAAGAGAGATTTGTGAGAGGATTTGTAGAGATATCACTTGATAGGTGTGAGCACATGGTTGTAACCAAATGAGACATTTGTGGATCTAGGAGAGATTTTTGGATCTAAGTTATCTTAAATTTTTGTATAAATAGGAGTGCCTCCTCCATTTCAAAGGGGGGACTCTTGGAGCATTGTGTCCAACTTATGATGGAATAAGAATCAAGCTTTATTTTCACATTAGTTTTAATTCTCTAGTTTAGATTTAGAATTCTTTAGTTTATGTGTTACTTTGTTCTTGGGAGAATTGAGCTCACTCCAAATAGATCATAGTAGCATTTTCTTCTTGTTCTAATGCTTTGAATAGGTTTATATGCTTTATTATTTTTATTAGAATTATTTGACGATCTTGATTGCTGATAGGTTATTTGAAACATTACGAGAATACCTCCTATAAGGGAGCTAGTGTTTTCATTCCTACAACAACTAAGCCTTTTTAAGTGTATTTATTTTCAATGCATGAGTGTTTACTTGATGATCTTGATTGTTGATAGGTTTTGTGAAACATCACGAGAGGACCTCCTGTAAGGGAGCTAGTTTTTTCTTTCCTACAACAACTAAGTCTTATTAAGTGGAATAAAAGAGTTAGGATTTGATTGAATTTTCCTAGATTAGAGTTAGATGCCTACTCCTACATATATTTTGCTGGCATCATCACAAGCTTACGAGCATCCTTGGCTGATAATTAAATGAAAGAAATTGAAGCAATTGAATTGCCCTACACCACCCATAACATATAATTAGAGCTTAGAATAAGGGAACATCACATAAAATGCATTATTCACCTGCCATTATGTTAAAACAAAACCAAGACTGCATCATCAACCATATAAGACCTTGTAAGCAATATCAAAACAACAACATGAAAAGTGTGATATGGCTATCTCTGAGCCTCTAGTCTACAAAGGGATCCCACCTACTAGTATTATCTTATTAGCATAGTTTAAATAACAGGCTTTAGCAATACTTTGTAGGCGAAATTCCTCGTTGCAATTTTAATCGTCAACAAACTGGCGACTCCACAGGGAAATATGTTTCCAACAGATTAAGAACTCATAATATATGGTTTCGCAGACCGACATAACAGTGGACCAAGAAGATACAACCCGAATGATCATGCAACAGCAGGAAGTGAGTGGATTTAATGGGAAAATGACTGGGAATTTGGGAATAACTCATGAAAAATGTTAAGTATGAGGGGGTTTATCCCTGTATGCATAATCATTCAACCAGAATTTGTTCTTGACTTCAAGGATAAAAAATTTATGGACTTTCTCTTTTAACTCTCAAATGGATGAAGAAATGGAAAGCAGAAGCGGGAGATAACCAATTTCTTTATAAGACAGTAGTGAAAGTAGATAACAAATTCAATTATGCTTTCGGGGGGGACATCGTAACAGTTGTGTAAGCTTGATTGTTATTGACTAGCAATACCTTGCAAGAGTGTCACTGTGGTAGAACTGATCCAACATCTTATTCTTGACCAAAATTAAACCTAAAAGATGAAAAGCAATAAAAGTCATAACATAAATGGAACTGCAAAATTTAAAATAGTAGAAACAAAATGATAGAATTGAAAAAAACAGAAAGAAGACTATTAAATAAAAGCAGGATTTAAACTATTGTAAGAGTGGAAATTAAAAGCAGTAGTGAAAATGAAAACGGAACTAGACTATTAATATATAGAAAATCCAAACAGCGTTAAAACTTCTCAAGTTGGTTCCACATAGTGTTTTAAGTGAGAACCGTTAGTGCTGTAGGAAAACAATTGCTCTTGTAAATCTTTTAGAATGTAAGAGTTTGTATCTAGGACAAAAGCAATCTTGAAAGGACCTAGCCATAATTCTTTAAACTTTGAGATGATTGATAGTCCTTTAGAGTACACAATTAGATCATCAAGGTAGATATCAATAATATTGTCGATCGAAGCGTCAAAAGCTACTTGCATAGGTATTTTAAAAGTGGTACTTGCATCAGATAAGCCAAAAGGCCTACGTTCATAATTCAAGGTGCCCCAATGAGTAATAAAGGTGGTTTTATATTTATCTTCCCTTTTTACCTTGATTTGATTGTAACTGGAAAAACCACCAAGTAAGGACATTATCTGTGACCCTGGGACTTGTTGCAAAGACATTTCCATATTATGGAGAGGAAAGTGCTCTTTTATAATAGCCTAGTTTAATGCATGAAAATCAATGCATAATCTGATATGAACAATGGCTTCCCGAACAGGAACCAAATTTGAAACCCATTCAGAATATTTGACTGCAAAGATGATTCCGGCTTTCAAGATTTTTTCCAACTCCTTTGGAATAGTTGCTTCTAGTGAAGAGTTGATAGGTCTTTGCTTTTGCCTAGCTGGTTTTATGCCTTCCTTGATGGGAATGGCATGTTGTATGAGAGCGAGATCAAAACCACAAAGATCCTCATAAGACCAAGCGAAAACATCTTGAAATTCTCCAAGCAGCTTGGAAAACTTCATTTTCTCTTCATCAAAACATTGGGCACCTATTTTAACATTCTTTGGAGACTCGGGTGTCCCAATGTTCAATAATATGGTTTCACCCACCTTCCTTTTTTACTCCTCTTATTTATGTTTCTCCTTACTTCCTACGTCACTCGATGAAAATGAACTCTCTAGAGGAGTCAAGCCTTTAGGAATCTTATTATCTTCTATGGATATAATTTCCTTAGGCTTATAAGGTTCATTCTGAATGAAAGCACATATGCTCTCATCGCTAGGGAAGACCTGCCATGATTCTATATTGTCAGGGATATGTGGACGATATAGAGATTGAAAAGTACAATCAGGTCTGTGTGGCAAAAGTTTCCAATTAGGAGAGGTTGCAAAAACAACTAATCGATCAACCATTTAGTTCAATTCCCTCTTAACATGAGTAATGTTGAAAGATAGCACGTTAGAGATAAGTGCCCAAACAGTTTGGGTGTATCATTTCATCAAATTGTTTCTAGGAGAATATATCTTACGTACAAGGTTCACAACAAGCTCGGAATCCCCAAAAACTGTAAGGTGACCACAACTTATATTATAGGAGTTTTCAATGCCTAATAGTAAAGCTTTGAATTCAATGACATTGTTTGTGTAAGAAAAATCCAACCTATAAGAAAAGTTATGAATTTTTCCTACAGTAGAGTAAAAGATAATGCCATCTTCATTACCTTCATTAGAGCATGAATCATCAAAGTGCATGTGCCACATACCATCGTCTAAGTCAGTTTGTTCCAAGGGATTGTTATCCTCCTCGGAAAAGATGGAATACACCCCTAGGTCTTCTTCGATATAGTTCACATTAGGTCATGGGACACTCTCTATGTAAGGTGAAATCCTTCCCTCTCTAAGGACAATGATGTTTTTACCATTCTGAGGAACAGATAAGTTTGTCCCGTCGAGTGAGAGGTATCCACCTGTCAAGGCTTGCCAATATCTTCTTAAGATGATTGAGTAATTGCTTACTAGCATATCAATTACATGAATATTAAGGGTCGTCCTTATTTCAGGGTGTGCGCACAAAATCAAGGTCACATATTTGATCCCACCTATGGTCGTTTGTTGTAGACTATTATAAGAGATCATGCTTCTGGCTTTTTCATTTGTACAAGACAAGCCTAGTTCTTCCATAATAATATTCGACATTACACTTGGGCCCGAATCATCGTCAATGAGGCAACAATTGGCGATCTTATCCATAATTTTTACAGAAATATAAAAAGGGGGATTTTTTACAGGGTATCTAAAGTTATGTACACCTACTTTATTTATAGATTAATCCTCTTCATTGACCTCTTAAGAGAGGTTGGCTACAACGAAAACTTTTCCTTCCATGAATTGTTTTATATGCCTCTATTGTTCAAGGAYGACAACCATGTCTAGAAGGGTGGAATCTTCTTTGATGTTGGCCAACTGATTTAGGATATTGTATTTGGAAGAGGGGAGAGGGGAAGTAGTTCCTTGACTATCAGGAACCTAAATTGTAGTTGTTGGTGAGGATGAGCTCCGGCTAGAAGAACTGCAGGGAGGATCATATTTGCCTTTGGGAGTGTAGTATTTGTTCCTAGTATTGATTATCATGACATCCTCTAGGTCTGCAAAATCTAGGACATCGATGGTAGTTTCCAGTCTTTTACCAAAGATATTATCTCTGGCACTCTTATTTACCTCACACGTGGTTTCCTCGTGGTGTTCCTCGCAAACATTACACCAACTCTGAGGCATGATATCTTTAGGATAAAATTTATTTTCATTTGGATTTCTAAAGGGGGGTGCAGAAGAGGATGAAGCTCTAGGGGTGAGAGGGGAGACATTTCCCTTTCTCTCATATGCTATCATACAATTATTCATGTCTTGTACAGCTGTAAGAGGGTGGACATGTATGTCTGTTTAACTGAACCTCCCCGAGGAAGACCTATTCTTTCGAGTTTCTCCTCATAATCTAAACATGTATGCAGAGCGGAACCGAGGTTATCAATGGATTTTTCCTCAAGCCTATGATGGTAGGGGGAAGGTAATGCATTATAATAATGCATGAAAGTAGCTTGGTTCTGAGGTCGAATGAGTTCATGGATTTGATTGTATAACTTAGTGAAATGCAAGTTGAAGGACTTGATGGTCTCACCATCCTTATAAGTGATGTTATTATACTCCCGTAACTTCTCAGTTGGGATTTTAGATTGCCCATAGTTGGATTTGAACCAATAGACTAACTCTTCCCAAGTAGACATAATCTTAGGAGGAAGGTCAAAGAAATAGGCCGCAACCTTCCCTTCCAAGGAATTGACAAATAAGTTCATGCAAGTATCATTGTCATTGGCTCCTATGTTGTGACAGGCATTAGAAAATGCCACCAAGTGTTCATTTGTAGTGACAATGTTATTCCCCAAAAACCTAGGAAGATGCTTTTTGAATTTAGGAAGTGGACGAGTAGCATGTGCTAGGTTAAGAGGAGAGGAAACATGCCACTGTGTGGTTGTAGCATCTTCTTCAAATTGAAAAATCCCATAATTTTTAATGATTTTGGTGGGGTTTGTGGTAGATTGGACAGGGATATGGTGGATATATAAGCTACCAATCACTGACGAAGCTGAAGATTGAGAGGAGGAAGCACTTCAAGTGCCACCAGAGCCACCACTAGATGCCATCTTGTGGATGATAGATAAGGGAGAGAAAGATGAACTGGATGAATCAGACAAGGTTCTCCTTAGAACACTTTGTTGGGTTGATAACACAATGTTCCTTCTTCCTATTTCAGCAATAGGATTAATTTCAAGTGATAAGTCTCTTCTTCTCCTAGAAACACGAGGCTCTAAGGACATGAAAGAAGGACAAATATTGAAGAAAAAAGAAGGTTATGGTTGATTTCTACGTTGTCTACATCTAGATTCCCAACGTTCTTTGGCACTTATGTCTTGTTCAATTGTTTACCATGAATGATTAAGCTCAACCCGAGTATTAGCAGTGTCTAAAATGGTGTTAAACAAATTCAAAGCAATGTTGGTATGATCTTGAAGACCGAGCTCAATATTGGGCTGCCTTGCAACAGGTACAGTCATTAAGAGATAAAACAATCAAATAATCAATATCAGAAAAATAGATGTATTCGATGATAATCTAGCATAAAACAAACAAACAGAGAGATATTGAAGATCTCCCTAGTATGGTCGCCAACATAAATGTTGAGGAAAATATACAAAAGGATCTTACTTAAGCATTTTCAGATCTTACTTGGCTAAAGCAAGATAGACGGGAATATCACTCTATGTTTATACCCATCAAAATGTGTATCCTAATTCACAAGTATTGATTACAAGTGCTTAGGATGATTTTTTTTATAAATGAAAGCTTGCCGGAAAATTCATTATTTATGTGATTTTATGAATATAACAGATGTTGAAATAAATATAGAGATAGAAGTAAAAACACCAAGTCAATAATCAAAACAGATGAGACATAAAGAAATCATTTATTCCATTCCAATTTATCAAAAGAATCGTTCTCTTTACAAAATTCCCTAAGTAAATTTGGACCAAAGTCAAACTTAGATGTCCCCAATGAAAACCATACAAAAGGACTTCTGACATAAGGTTAAAAAACTGAACTTAAAAAAGTTGGATCAGCTTGCCATAGATTGTTGCCCACCCGACTCTGCACAATAGCCTTTATCAATCATGAAATTTAATTCATAAACAAACAAGTCTACACAGACTATCAAAGATAGATCAACACGTCTGGAAAAAAAATGTCTGAATGATGTAATTCAGCCCTAAATCTTGTTGTCTACAATAGGACCCTGCTATCATAAAAGAGAATTAGGCTTTCAATGAATTAAAGAATGAATGAAAATTGAATTATCTCAACAAAACTCAAAGAGCAGACCTTAGTATGCTTCTCCTTTTATTATCCTCATGTTCCTCCTTTTCCTTTTGCCTTTAAGAAATTAGAATTAGTTGAAGTAGTTGAACCACTTCTTTAGATAAGTTAACTAAAACTCAACCAACTTTTTTTTAGTTAAAGGGGAAAAGTAATAAAACCATAATAAAGGGTTTTAAATAAATAATAACTAGTAGGTGGGACCCCTTGTGAATCCATTTAGTTTTTAACAATCATAACACAACTAGTTAATCAATCAAAACATCCCTCCTTGTGACTCCCATCATCCTCTCATAATTTGACAATTTATCAATAATAATTGAAATTATTCCAAAATATATTATCCATATATCCAAAAAAATAGTGTGTTGTCCAAAATTTCAGAAGTCAACTGTTCTCAACAATCAATAAATAAAAACACTTAAAACCCATGTTTGCCACTTTGGGAGGCAATATTTCCCTTGTTGTTGTTGTCACCCTTTGATCTCTCTGAATTTTCCTTAGGCTGTGTGGAGTCTTTAGGCCTAATCTCACTGATCACATGAGAGCAATCATCTCTCAAATGCATATGGGAGGACACAGAGTTGGCAGAGTCATTTGAGGGTGAGGAGGGGGCAGCAATGGCTTTTCCTTTGTCGGGAGCATGGTGGGCCTCGATTTTTAACCTTTTGCTTGCATGGGAAGACTGTATTGGTGAGTGGACAGGGGCAGCTTGGAAAATTTGATTAACAGGTGGCGGAGTAGGTAGAGATAAGTTAGGCCAGCCACGATGTTGGGAGACTTTCGGGTGGACAATATCTTTCCATCTGTTTTTTTCATGGACTTCAGGTTGTAGTGAGACATGAGGGGGTAGTGGGATACCAAGGACATGTGGAACTTGGAAGGGAGGCCTTTCTGGCCTAGGTTGGACCACTCCTTGCCCAATCCAATTAAAAAATCCAGCCTGAAACAGTCGGCCCAACTCTTGTGAGTCTGCATCAAAATGTATAGATAAGCTTGACCTTCTAGGGCCCTTGTTCCAATTTAATCTTCCTCTCTTACCTCAGACATGGCTACCTCTGCTGAAAAAGCTCATTCATGTATGCATTATTGATTAAGAAATAGTTTCTTAAACAACCATACATGACATCTCTTTTAAATATGAAACAAAGTTTGGCTCGACAACACATCAGACTCATGCAATCCAATCCATACAAATCGTTTAATACTTGTCAATGAGAAAGGGGTGAATAAGGGTTCTGGGACATGTGATGGATTGTATTGAGCGAAAAGTGTTAAAATGAGGGGGGAATAGATCATGATTACTGCTCTCAAATCATCAAACAATCAACTGTATTGTAAATCAAAAGAATATATCATTGTAATTCATCCCTGTGTGATCATTTAACTGTCATAATACATAATTTATCTTAAGTATAATTTATTTTTAAGATCAGGGAGTGGATAGTGAATATGGGAAGGCAAGGGGAGTTGTAATGTGTGAAAAGTGAAAGAATGGTAGGGAAAAGAACGAATATTGTTTGTAAAACCAATTAAGTAATCCATAAAAACAACTTTATATTCAATACAAGGATACCAATACCAATTAACAATTTATGTGTGTCAAAATTGTTCACTGTCCCACATTCAAATTTTCAAACTTTCTCAATTAACACAGTCTTTAATCATGCTCAAAACCAATATGCCTTTCAACAGTCTTGTTAAGAGAATACTTGTTTATTTTCATTTCCTTTTCTTTTCATTTAAACAAAATAAAAAATAACACACAGTCACATTATTTCATCTCTGTCCGGCATATATTTCTATAAAATATCAACCATTGCCTATAATTCGTAGTTTCCCAAATCAAACATAGACACAAGTCTTTCTTCCAAGTTGAACAAACTTTTTAAAACTTTCCCGATTCCATTATTTTGATAATTTTAACCAATAAAACTTGCAATGAAACCATAATACAAAACCCGAGCTTTATTACCGATGGTGCAACCAAATAAAACAATGCATGATGTCTCCATAATCCATACACAGTAAACAACAAAATCACAGTCATCACTTTCCCTATATTGCAATGATCCCGATTGGGGAAAATAACGCATACAACATCCACCAACTAACAATTGACAACACGTTGTAGGCATACACCAATTCAACGCATAACGAAAAGGAGGAAACCCTCTAACTGTACATTATCACTGGCCCAATCAACCAAATAATAAAACGAGCTAGGTTTTCGATGCAAATGTCATACAAAAGGAGACAGCCCCTTGGTTGTATACAAATTCTCATCCCCAATTACAACTTTCCAACAACTCGATCAAACAAAGACGATATAATACTCAAAGCAACTGTCATAACCACTCAACTAATCTATGAAAGTCAACAAGACACCCGACAAGAGTGCGAATGGTTGGAGTTATCAAAATTGGGATCTGTAACAATGAACACAACAAGTAATCAAGAGTTTGCTCGGTCATCAAATAAAAAAGAGACTGGAGGTCGAACATATCAACAATAGGCAACGACCCTTCAAAACAAGCACGGTGGAACCACAAGCTTTTATAACTCTCTGTTTGTGTAATAGTGTGACAGTTCAACATCGGGTAGGGTAGGAAATGATGCAAAGGAGGAACGATTCCTTACTAGACAACAACAAATATCAAGACACACAGAGGCATAACCCTCACGCCTTTCTCAAGGGCCGAACCAATTTATAACAATGCCAGTGGAAATGCAGACCCGAGGTATCACCAACAACCATAAAGCATACATCTTGGCACAATGACCATCCCATAACAAACTCATTGATGTCAATACCACAAAAATAAGCCCACGACTAGGTGAATAACCCACGACCGTGGCTTTGGAAGATACACAATGACCAAAAGGTAGTTCAAAAACATATACAACAACCCCATAGAAACCTGAATACAACTGGACATAGTTACCATAACTGTGAGGGAGCGGCCAACAAGGCTAAACAGAGCGAAACCCTCCAACAAAATACCCATAACTTCTTAAAACAACAAAGAGCCATCAAACTTTTTCACCACACAAAACAACCAACGAAATCATAATTTCAACAAAACAATTCTTTCATTTGGAAAATGAATAACCACACAGTCATTCTAGAGAGAAGACCCACATGTTTACACAGTTTCCAACCTCAGGAAAACACAAACCAACACATTACCGAGCCATTGTTCATTTCATACACAGAGTGAAATTCATGGATGGGCGAAAAGAACCATACATGTAACCAATGTCTTTAAAAAGGGCAAGTTGGTCGAGCACTTCCTTCCAGGCTTGAATCTCAAAGATTAACCATCAGCAAAACCAAATGAAACAATAACCATGCTAGGGTGACGGCCCTATGGGAGAAGTATGGAGTGACGTGCATTTACTGCACGTCGCTTCCATCTTCATCCCCATTCAATTTCGTAGTACACGACAGCCAACCAAAAACCATGCCATTAATTGATCCATACATTGAAACTTGCGACATATTGCTTGCTAATTGCACCACCCAAAATCCATATTAACCATTGCCAAAAAAACATACCATACCATATATCAAAATGCGCCCAATATAACTCAAATACAATTCGCATAGCCACTAACCATTGCTAGTTAGGATTAATACTAGCTTCTTTTATTTCATTTGCACATAACCTCTTAACATAGCATAGTATAGTCCCTTTCTTTTGGAATTTTTTGTTATAAGTCTCTTCCATTTATTTTGTTTTATGTTGTCACCAACATATGTCTTGTGTAGGTGTAGCCAGGTAATAATCATGGTGATATCATCAAATGTAACAACTATAGTATATGCCACCCATAACATAGAATTAGAGCTTAGAATAAGGGAACATCACATAAAATTCATTATTCACCTGCCATTATGTCAAAACAAAACCAAGATTGCATCATCAACCATATAAGACCTTGTAAGGAGTATCAAAACAACATCATGAAAAGTGTGATATGGCTATCTCTGAGCCTCTAGTCTACAAGGGGATCCCACCTACTAGTATTATCTTATTAACATACTTTAAATAATAGGCTTTAGCAATAATTTGCGAGCAAAATTCCTCGTTGCGATTTTAATCGTCAACAAGGTTGTGGATTCTACCTTGTGATGTATTTGATGAACACAAGATCGGATATATGTTTCGATGTGAACACCCTAAGTCAGCATTTGGAGTACCCTAGACAAGTTCATTTGGTTGCAGCAAAACATGTGTTGAGGTACCTTAAGGGTACTCTAGATCATGGTCTTTGGTATAGATCTGAGCATGAGTTTGGATTGTATAGATACTTAGATTTAGATTGGCCGATGGTATTCCTGACCGAAAGAGAACTTCCGGATATTGTTTCAGTATTGGCTCCAGTATGTTCTCGTGGAGCAGCAGAAAGTAGTCATGTGTGGCACTCGGTATAGTTGAAGCTGAGTATGTGGTAGCAAGTGCAACGAGCAGAGAAGAAGTATGGATTCAGAAGCTGTTTTCTGGGTTATTTAGTCTCGGATTGGAGGCAACCTGCATTTGGTGTGACATCTATAGTTGCATAAAGTAGTCAGAGAACCTGGTGTTCCATGACAGTTCGAAGCATATTGAGATCATTTACTACTATATCAGGGATATGGTACATAGGGGAGTAGTGAGGCTCCAATTCGTGACTACCGAGGATCAGGTTGAGGATGTGTTCACCAAGCCATTGTCGAATACAAAGTTCCAGTACTTCAGGGACAAGCTTGGTGTGGTCCCTCTTTAAAGGGAGTGACAGGTGGAACTCATCCAGCATGAAAAAGGGTTGGCACTGAGTATGGAAAAATCTCATCCAACATGAAAAAGGGTTGGCACTAAGAAAAGAGTGCACATGATCAGGTATTGATGCATCTCAGGGAGTGGATGTCTTGGGGACATGTTGTAGATATTGAGAGATACCCATATACCTTGGTTGCATGGGGTGAAGTCATGTTGCACTATGGATATTCGAGGATGTATAGATTATCATGTTCAACAGTGAATGGATGTGAGCTCATGTGGTATCAGACTTAGAGTATGTGTCTAGAAAGAACACCTTCCTAGTTAAGAGGGAGTGTTAATATTTTTGGTGTAAATACAGAAGATATTCTTTTATATTTTTTTTAGTCAAACCTTTAAAAGGTTATTATAATTATATTGTACAAGTCCGCTCAACATAAATTATTATATTATTGGTATTTTACTTATAATTGTAAAAATTCCCATTGTGGCTAGTCGACCCTATTTTATGTGTTATTTAAGTTAAGAGTCATGTCTCTTCAAGAGACATTGTTGTGTAGAAATAGAAGATAGGTTCCTCTCATTTGGACACACACACACACTTATTTTGTGCATCTTGGAGCACATAATAAGATCTAGCGCACAAGTCTTGGAGACTGATTCTTTTGGTGTTTTGGTCTTGGTATTTCTTGGAGAGATATAGCGCATCATTGTACTGGTTGAAGGAATATATATTGAGGATTTTGGTTGCTGGGTTTTCTCCCCCAAGAGGGTTTCCTAGGATAATCTTTGTGTTCTATTGGTATCTATGTTTTTCTATCTTTCAGTGATCCTACTACAGTTGTTATTGGATTAATTAATTGTATTTGTGTAACTAGAAAATTTAAAATTCCAACAGACGGTTTCGCCCTACGAGTCTCTATTTTTCGTTTTATGCCCAGTTGCAAGATGCATCCCAAATCATTTAGGGGACTCTTGGCCAATTCCTCCTCGGGGCATAAAAACCTAATGGAGAAACATTTTTTTTTATTTTTGTGAGATGCTACAAGATGTTTTAGGCATGGACTAGGTGCCCACATTGTCCATCCACTCATGAGGCAAGGTTTCATAAATTGGACCCCTTAATCCAAATGTTGCATTGCTTCTTACTGAGAAAAACTCTATTTGTTTAAATTGATGAATAAAGAAACTTTTGAGGCATGGGACCCAGGAGTGAGGGGTGCTCTAGCTGAAATCTTATGCCAGGAATCCAACAGAGTCAACGATTCCTCAATATGAGTCTCGGTTTTCATTTTATGCCCAGTTGCAAGTCGCGTCAAAAACCATTTTAGAGACTCTTGGTTAATACCTCATCGGGGCATAAAAACCTAACAGAGCAACATTTTTGAGTTCCGTGAGATGCTGCAACATTTTCTAGGCATGGACAAGGTGACTAATTTTTCCATCCACCCCCAAGGCATGGTTTCATAAATTGGACCCCTTGATCCAAATGTTGCATCGTTTCTTACTGGGTGAAACCCTAGTTCTCAAAATCGATGAATAAATCAACCTCTGACGCATGGGACTCAAGAGTGAGGGATGCTCTAGCTAAAATTGTATTCCAGGAATCCATCGAAGTCGACGGTTCTGCAATACGAGTCTCATTTTTTTAGGAGTCTTGGTCAATTATTCCTCGGGCCATAAAATCCTAATGAAACAACATTTTTGAGTTCTATGAGATGTTACAAGATTTTTTAGGCATGGACTAGGTGACTACATTGTCCATCCGCTCTCGAGGCACGATTTCATAAATTGGACCCCTAGTTCTCGAAATTGATGAATAAAGAAACTTCTAAGGCATGGGACCCAAGAGTGAGGGGTGCTCTAGTTGAAATTGTATGCTAGGAATCCATCAGAGTCAAGGGTTCCTCAATCCGAGTCTCAGTTTTCATTTTATGCATAGTTTCAAGTCGCATCCCAAACCATTTTGGGGACTCTTTAGCCTATTCCTCCTCGGGGTATAAAAACCTAATGGAGCATCATTTTTTAGTTCTGTGAGATTATGCAAGATTGTTTGTGCATGGTCTAGGTGACCACATTGTCCATCCACCCCCGAGGCACGGTTTCATAAATTGGTCCCCTTAATCCAAATGTTGCATTGTCTCTTACTAGGTGAAACCCTAGTTCTCGAAATTGATGAATAAAGCGACATCTGAGGCATGGGACCCAGGAGTGAGGGGTTCTCTAGTGGAAATCATATGCTAGGAATCCAACAAAGTCGACGGTTCTACAATACAAGTCTTGATTTTTGTTTTATTCCCAGTTGCAAGCTGCATCCCAAACCATTTTAGGGACTCTTGGCCAATTCCTCCACGAGCATAAAATCCTAAAAGAGAAACATTTTTTAGTTATGTGAGATTTTGCAAGCTTGTTTAGGCATGGACTAGGTGAACACATTTTCCATCCTCTCCCGAGGCACAGTTTCATAAATTAGACTCCTTAATTGAAATTTTGCATTGCTTCTAACTGGGCGAAATCCTAGTTCTCGAAATCAATGAATAAATCAACCTTCGAGGCATGGGACCCAGGAGTGAGGGGTTATCTAGATAAAATTGTATGCCAGGAATGCATAAGAGTTGACGGTTCCTCAATCTGAGTCTCAGTTTTCATTTTATGCACAGTTGCAAGTCGCATCCCACACCATTTCGGGGACTCTTAGCCAATTCCTCCTCGGGGAATAAAAACCTAACAGAGCAACATTTTTTAGTTATGTGAGATGCTACAAGAGTTTTTAGGCATGGACTAGGTGACCACATTGTCCATACACTCCCGAGGCATGGTTTCATAAAGTGGACCTCTTAATCCAAATGTTGCATCGCTTCTTACTGAGCAAATCCCTAGTTCTTGAAATCGATGAATAAAGAAACTTTCGAGGCATAGGACACATGAGTGAGGGGTGCTCTAGATGAAATCTTGTGCCATGAATCCAACAAAGTTGACGGTTTCTCAATCTGAGTCTTTGTTTTTGTTGTATGCCTAGCTGCAAGTCACATCCCAAACCAGTTCAGGGACTCTTGGATAATACCTCCTTGGGGCATAAAAACCCAACGAAGCATCATTTTTTATTTCCATGAGATGATTCAAGATTGTTTAGGCATGTACTAGGTGAAAACATTTTCCATCTTCCCTCAAGGCATGATTTCATAAATTGGACCCCTTAATCCAAACATTGCATTGCTTCTTATTGGGTGAAACCCTAGTTCTCAAAATCGATGAATAAAGAAACCTTTGAGGCATGGGACCTCGTAGTGAGGGGTTCTATATTTGAATTCATATGCCAGGAATCCAATGGAGTCGACAATTATGTAATATGAGTCTCGATTTTCTTATGCGCAGCTACAAGCCGCATCCCAAACCATTTCAGGGACTCTTGACCAATTCCTCCTCGGGCCATAAAACCCTAACAAAAAATCATTTTTGAGTTCCGTGATATGATGCAAGCTTGTTTAGGCATGGTCTAGGTGACCACATTATCCATCTACCCCTGAGGCATGGTTTCATAAACTGGACCCCTTAATCAAAATGTTGCATTGTTTCTTACTGGGAGAAACCCCAGTTCTTGAAATCAATGAATAAAGCGACCTCTGAGGCATGGGACCTGGGAGTGAGGGGTGATTTAGCTGAAATCATATGCCAAGAATCCAACAAAGTCGAAGGTTCCATATGATCCATCACCACTATCTCTTCTTAGTCAAGTCAAGTGTTATTTTGAACCCACTATAAAGAGAGACTGAGTGTCAGGCCAAACATAAATAACGTATATTACAACCTACAACAACAACCAACTATTTTGAACCCACAACTTAAGTGTCAGAACAAAATATTGACCTATCGGCCAGAATAAATCTTGACTTATTTTCGACCTGCTATTTATTATATGCCATCGATGCTAGAAAGACCTTTATGCCACTGACACTGGAAAGTGGTGGGTAAACCTTCACCTTTCACTCAAAATTTTAGGTTTGGTCGAGCGAGTTAAGTGGAAAAGGGAAAGGTAGCGGAAATAAAAGAGAAAGGACCTATCTAAATAGTGTGGTTCATTGGTCGATAGTTTGGTTCACCGGTCGGTAGTATGTAAGTGAGTAGTGTTTCGCCGATGTTGAAGAGGTATGTCACCTCATCCCCTATAAAGTATGCATGCTTTCTTTCTCGAGGCTTCCGAATGGATTCTATGAGATTAATAAGATGCCTCGACTTACGTTTAAATAGGTCCCCTGGGACTCCACTAAAAAAACCGATTCCTTGACTACCTTTCCTTGTTTCTCAACCATTGACCCAACCTTCTACTCTTTACTGAGATGATCCTTTGAGATCTTCCACTACCATACCAAAGATCTTGACAACCTCCATGATAATAAAAATCTAAACCGATGTAAATGGAGGTATAACTAATCAAGTCCTCCTAGTGGTGGTTCCTCAATGATGTCGGTCAGGTCCCCTTCCCCTTGATTTTGAATCTGTGATGATTGTCCTTCCTTGGCTTGTGATTATAGAATTGGACATTTATTAACCTATATATTTATCAGTAATTCCAGGTTTTCCTCTCCTCATGGATGGCTAGGTAACAATATGGCGATGTATTGGACAATCCTAGATGCAATATGAGTCTCGATTTTCATTTTATGCCCAGTTGCAAACCGCATCCCAAACCATTCCGGGGACTCTTAGCAAATTCCTCCTTAGGGCATAAAATTGTAATAGAGCAGAATTTTTGAGTTCTGTGAGATGTTACAAGCTTGTTTAGGCATGGCATAGGTGACCACATTGTCTATCCACTCCCAAGGCTTGGTTTCATAAATTGAACCCCTTAATCCAAATTTTGCATTGCTTCTTATTGGGCGAAACTCTAGTTCTCAAAATCGATGAATAAAGCAACCTCTGTGGCATGGGAATCAAGAGTGAGTGGTGATCTAGCTAAAATCATATGCCAAGCCCAACGGAGTCAACGGTTCCTTAATATGAGTCTTGGTTTTTGTTTTATGCCTATTTTCAAGCCGCATCCCAAACCATTTCGGAGACTCTTAGCCAATTCCTCCTTGGGGCATAAAAACCAAACGGATTAACATTTTTGAGTTATGTGAGATGCTACAAGATTGTTTAGGCATGGACTAGCTGACCACATTATCCATCCGCTCCTGAGGCACGGTTTCATAAATTGGACCCCTTAATCTAAATGTTGCATTACTTATAACTAAGCAAAACCCTACTTCTCGAAATCAATGAGTAAATACACTTTTGAGGCATGGAACCCATGAGTGAGGGGTGCTCTAGCTGCAATCCTATGCCAGGAATCTATTGGATTCGACGATTCCTCAATATGAGTATCTCTTTTCATTTTATGCGCAGTTGCAAGTCGCATCCCAAACCATTTCAAGGACTCTTGGCCAATACCTCCTCGGGGCATAAAAACCTAATAAATCATCATTTTTTAGTTCCGTGAGATGCTACAAGCTTGTTTAGGCATGGACTTGGTGATCACATTGTCCATATTCTCTCGAGGCATGGTTTCATAAATTCGACCACTTAATCCAAATGTTGCATTGCTTTAATGTATTCAAGGTTGGGCATTCTATATGCGCAAGAGCATGTCTCGAAGTGAATATTGTTTGAAATAAACATGCAAATATTTTCTTTGGAAGGATTGATATTTGGATGTGGTCTAGTTCAATAAGTATCAAGAGCATCTTCATAATTACCTATAGACTAGTTAATTCTCAAAGGACCTTTGAATCATATTATAGTGCCAAAATGTCATAGAAAAATATTCATTTGTGAAATATAAGAGAAGAATATATATAGACCAATTAACTCTCAAAGGATCTTCGAGGAAAACATAATCATATATAGCACAAAATGGAGAGAGTTGGCACTTACATTTATGTAATAGAATTTACAATGGATAGTTAAATTGTATAACAAATTTTTTTATGATCTTTACTAACGTTTATTGGAATTGTTGCATATTTTACATAATTGGAATGACATATTATCTATAACTTATTTGAAATTTTATTATGGTATGTGCACTTTGATATGATGTAATCTCATTATGGTTTTGTTTCATATGTTTTTTTGTTTGTTTGTTAGTTTTTCCGTGACATGTGGGACTAACATGTGGCTAAGAAACCGCGACTCAGGGGCATCTAAGCCGTCAAAATCACCCAGGGATCGCACCTGGACTAAGCCACACCAAACCTTAACATGGATAGATTTTTTGTCCCCGCGGGTTTCGAACCAGTGACTTTAACATCACGGAGCGCCTTAACAGCACACTCCGTCACCGACTGTCCTACACCTTGGGGACGATTTTGTTTCATATGTTGTAATATTAGAAATATAACATAAAAAATAATTATTGCATGAAATAAATACTCACTTTTCATTTTGAATGATTTTTTTTGTAGAACACATGTCTTCCAGAAGATCCAGTTGATTCTCATGAGATAGATCCATATTATAATGGGTCTGGTACAGAGATGGGAGATGGTGATGATGAGGCAAATGCATAAGACACTAAGGCAGATGACGATAATGATCACATTGATGATGATCATCATGATAGTGATGATAATTATGAGCCATTTGATGGTAGTAGCTAATGACATTGATCACATAGACACCATCATGGATCATTGTTGATATATTGTTATGATTCATCTTTTCATGTTTACTATCATATGTATCATTTTCACTTGCAGTACCATATTATTGAGTTGTATCATTTGTACATGTATCATTTTGAGTTACATCATTTATCATTTTCACTTATATCATTTGGACATGTATCATTTTGACTTATGTCGACTCTTGGCCATGTATGATTTTGACATGTTATTGATATACTAGCATATTTGAATTTCACTTGTTTTAGCTATATATGATGACGATCTTATTAGTATATTATCAATATTGACTTGTTATAATATATATATTGGAAGTGGTCGATGATTTTTGAATGCATATTTATTACGTATGATGATTTTACTTTACTACTCAGGATGGATGTTTACAAATTCAATTAAATTTCTTCATGAATGATATGACATAAATTTGAAATGCGATATCTGTTTTTTTAAGATCTCCAAAAATGTTATGATATACAATTCAAATGAGATATTTGTTTTTTTTTAAGATATAAGTTGTTTGACATGATACTTATTTAATATTGGTATATTTGACTCACTTGTTTTAATTATAGATGATGATCATGTTATAATCATTATCTTGTTACTTTATATATATTGTATGTTGTAGATTTTATTTTGATGGAGATTTAGTAAGTATAATGATGTTGTTAGTTTGTATGGATGTCTCATTCCCTAAAAATTCTTTATAAATGTTATCATATAAAATACTTCAAATGCAATATGACTTAGTCTATAATAATATAAGTTTTTTAAGAGGCATGATATATTTAACTAATTAAATTGAAATAAAAAATATTAAATTAATAAATGGAAGCTATAAAGGAAGCAACATGAGTTGTTAAAATGGAAGCAAAATGTGGCTCTAAAATGGAAGTAAAATTCGACATTAAATTGGAAGCCATACTTGGAGTTATTTCTTGATCTAAGTAGGAAGCTAAATTGGTTGCTTTACAAGAAGAAAAATTGGATGTTAATTAAGAAGCAAATCCCAACACTTAAAAGAAGCAAACCCTGGACCTAAAAAAAATAAAAACCAAGCACTAAAAAATAAGAAAACCTTGCAACTAAAAGGAAACAAACCATGGAGCTAACAAGGAAGCAGTTCTAGAAGAAACATTCGGTGCCAATTAAGGAGCAAAACCTGGCGGCACTTCAGAAGAAAAAAAATAAGCATTTTTTGAAGCAAAAAAGGAAGCAACAATGGAACCCAAACTAGAAGAAATCTTGGAAGAAAAACTTGGCACTACCTAGGAAGAAAAAAAAAAAGCAATTCAGGTAACAAACAAAGAATTAAAAATAGAAGCAATTTTAGAAGCAACAAAAGACATAATCATGGAAGCCATTTTATAAGCAAAAAAATACGCGATAATGGTAGCAAAGATTGGCGTAAATTTGGAAGCCAAACAAGAAGTTATTTTCGACGCTATACCAGAATAAAAACAAGAAGCATGATTGGGAGCAAAAATATAAGTAGATAAGGAAGCAAAACTAGATGCTACAATTCTAGGCACTAAATATGGCATTATTCTAGGTGCTAAATCCAATGCTAATTTCGGCACCCAACTGAACACGCCATTTGGCGCTTGGTTTTACATCGGCCATTGAGCCCAATTCATGCACTCAAAAACATTAAATTCTGATGCTATTCTAGGCGCTAATGGCATGTTTTGTTGTTGTGACATGCCCTCCCCCTTTGAAAGAAATGTTGTCCTCAAGGTTGAAGGCGAGGAAATTGTTGTATCTATTCCCATGTGGCATCTTCTAGTTGCATATATTTCCAATGGATCAATACTTCCCTGACCATGCGATAGCACAATTGACACTCTTTGATATGAAATAATTCTTCTATCTAGAGCCAAAAGGAACCTTCTTTGTCAAGTTCTAGTAGGTTGGTCGAATAGAATGACTAAGGTAGCGATGGATAAAAAAGTAGTAGTCAAGTGGGCCTCAACGATCTTCTGATAGTTAGATCTAGGAACGGAGTTGGCCCAAAAAAATAGATAGTAGATCTGGTAAGTATTTGGGCAGGTGTGTTTTTAACTCTGACTTAGATCATTTCTCAAGAATTTTTCAAAAGAAAGCATAGTGACCCTATCCAAGAAATTGTTGAGGGAGAGCATCTTCATATGCACCTTGCAATTTGTTCCCAAAAAATTCTTCAAATAGGATACATGAAAGACTAGATGAATTTTGGAGTGGGTTGGGAGAGCCACCTTGTAGGTGACTTAACCAATGTGTTGTGTGAGATGATAGGGACCATAGAACTTAGAAGATAGCTTTTGTGGAAATTTATCTTTGACTGTCATGTGTTTATAAGGCTGCATGCGAAGAAACACTGTATCCCCTTTGCCAAAAGAACATTAGGATCTATGTTGATCAACTTGTTGTTTCATCCAATTTTGCACCATGACCAAGTTCTCCTTGAGGATAGAAATAATGGCTTCTCCGGTCTGAAGCATTCTATCTATTGCATGAACCTTGGAGGTTCTTGGTACATAGGATGCCACTAATAGGGTTTTGGGCCATAAACATCTTCATATGGGGTCATTTTGGTAGTTCCATGATAAGTGTTGTTGTACCACCATTCGGTAAGGGAAACCAATGTGTCCATCTGTGCGGATTTTCAAAAGAAAAGCATCTCAAACAAGTTTCTAAGAAATTTTTGACCACTTATGTTTGACCATTAGTTTGAGGATGATATGAAGTTCTCATATTCCACTATGTACCTTGAATTTTAAATAACTCTTGCCCAAAAAATTTGGTGAATGTGGGGTCCCAATCTTAGACAATGAAAGTTGACATACCATGTAAATTAAAGATATGATCCATGGAGGCTTGGGTGACTGAGGAAGGAGTGAAAGGATGTGCTAGGGCACAAAAATGAGTATCTTTTGAAAGACAGTCAACCACCACCATGATGACTGATTTGTTGCCTATGTTTGGGAGTCCCACAATAAAATGCATTGAAATGTCTATCTAGATATGTGTTGGGATTGGTAAAGGTTGCAATGCCCCTAGTATCTTCATCGTCTCTCCCTTGTTTCTTTGGAAAACATTGAAAGATGCTACGAATTCATGGATAATTTTTTTCATGTCATCCTAGAAGAATGAATGCTTATTTCTTTCATAGGTTTTATGAAAGTTGGAGTGACCTACTATTGGTGATGAATGTAGCTCTTCTAAGACTCATATTTTTTGGGTCAAATCTTTTTCCATAACAATGCTCCATTTATACCGCAATGTATCTTGTTTCCATGTATAACTTTTAGGTGGGTTGGGATATTCATGAAGTTGCAGGATGAGTTGCCTTAAAGTGTTCTTTGCTATCCATTCCATGTAGCTTCCTCGAGCCATCCTAGACTTGGTGAAAATAAGGCAAGGAGTGACCCATCCTCCTCAAATTGTCTAGATAAAACATCTACCACAAAATTCTCTTTACCCTTCTTATATCTGATCTCATAGTCATACCCCGACATCTTGTTGAACTATTTATGTTTCTTTTGTGAAGACAATTATTGTTCAAGGAAGTAATTTAGACTGTGATGGTTGTATTGATATGAAAACACATCCCTATGAGGTATGGCCGCCAAGTCTCCAATGCATGAATGTTAGCCATCATTTCCTTCTCATATGTAGATATTTTCAAATCATTGTCACACAATTGTTTACTAGTGAATGCCAAGGGGTGTTCTTCTTGTATCAATATTGTTCTGAGACCTATATCTGAGGCATCACATTCCAAGAAAAAAATATTATTAGAGTCAGGTACTACTAAAACTAGAATAGATCACATGGCATCCTTTAAGGCGGAAAAGGCCTATGATTCTACCTCACTCTATAGAAAGACATTCTTTTTGAAGAGTGAATTTTAGGAGAGCTGCAATTTTTCCATAATTTTTCTCAAATTCCCTGTAGTAGCCTTAAGTCCTAAGAATCCCCTCAATCTCTTTAATGTTTTGTGACGAGGCCAATCTTGTATAGCTGCCACTTTCTTAGGATCAAATCATTCTCCCTCTTGGCTTATAATGTGACCCAGACATTCAACCTCGAAATTCCTAAAAACACATTTGGAGCACTTCACAAATGATTGGTTGTCTTTCAAGAGTTGAAGGGACTTATCAACATGCTCTATGTGTGATTCCCATGCTTTATTGTATATCAAGACATCATTGAACAAGACCAACATACAATTGCATAAGAATGGTTTGAAAATCATTTCATGAGGCTCTGTAAAGCGGATGGAGCATTACAAAAATTGAATGGCATCACTATAAACTCATAATGACCTGCATGTGTTATGAAGGATGTCTTATGGATTATATCTCTTTCATATTGATTTGATGGTATCCTGAACGTAGGTCAAGCTTAGTGAAAATATTTTCTCCATGAAGTTCACCTAGGAAATCATCAATAACTGGAATGGGGAATTTTTCTTTGATCATCAAATTATGGAGAGCCCTAAAATCAAGACACATGCACCAAGTGCTTTCCTTCTTTAACACCATGGATATTGGTGATGAGTAAAGGCTTGTACTAGGACTATTAGGATCCTACCCTAACCTCCCTACTTTGGGCTACATATGAGTTAGTTAGTTATTGTATGCAACCATCCTCTTTGAATAAGGTCAACAAATAGTAATAGATATTTATTCAATGAAAAGAGGGTCCACTTTATAAGACCCACTAGGTAGTTGGTAGCCATTAATAACAAGACCACACGTATTTGTGGTTTTTTCTATGTAAAATTTATTTAATGAGATATGAGACTATAGAACATATTTTGTTGTGTTGTGTATTTGGATTTTTTATTAGTGGGTCGCCCCACCTTAAGATGCAGGTGAACATTGTATTCTTCTTTGCATTATTAATATTCAAGGATCTATTTACAATTTCTATCTTATTGTCTCTTGTTCTTGGTTAATTTGCAATTATATTCTCTGTATACCTAGTTATATTTCATTGTTCAAGGGTTAAGGAACACTACAAGTGACATCGAAGCTCTTTCCTGAGCCAACACACCTTTGGATTTTAGTAGAATTTTTTTAGGCTAGAAATGTGTTCTGAGATCTTTAAATAACACAGTGATCTTTTGTTCAATGGGTAAAACCATGGTTGGGGAAGAATACATGCAGGAAATACAAGTGGTATCACATTGTTGGAAACCCTTATAACTCATGTTGGTACCCCTTCAAGTAGTATCACATAAGGCATCACTTGTATACATAATCTCACTTCTATGTGCCTTCATGTATATCGAAATTCCACTAGGTATACTTGAAACCAAACCTAGATCAATTGATCGACCATCGTTTTGCTATAGTACACTAAGAAAAACACTCATGGAGATTACTCTCTAGTACATGGGTAGTCTGGTTGTACGGCTAAGGGAATTGTTGATCCTCTTTAGTTAGTGCCTTGAGATATTGGGCCAAGTATGACTATTGTACCCTGTAAGTATTTCAGAGAGCTATAGCACCTGAAAATCCTGTCTTTGGGACCCTACAAACCCTAACCTCTGCAAGTCACCAGTGGAATTCCTACATCTTTGCATCCAAGAGGAATTTGCATATTTTTCACCACAATAATAATCAGTCAAGAGTAATACTCCCGCAGGAGTAGCACTCATAAATTAAAAATAAAAAAGAGAGTATAAAGTGGTCCCACCGACACCATTATAGGAGACCTATATCAAAATATTCCTTGCAACATGTTGATCACAAGGGTATACCTCTCATAAATACAATGATTTGGGGTATATAAAAAAAAACTCCTCTCAATCGACTGGTTGCAATGAGATAAGTGGAGAATATCACCTCCAAAAAAATATTTTGTGGTCACATGATTAAAAATCGCAACATGGCCAACTCAAAAAACCAACAACAAGCCCACCATATCAGAACCAACCCTCTCAGAGCACATCGATAGAAGAAAAAATAGCCACCCTTGCAACTACAGTTCAATAGGTGAAATAAGTAATGACAAAACAAACAAACCTCTTGTCAATAGTAATAACATGTGTGGGTCTTCATGTAAGATCCACACATTGATGCAACAAAAGAGGATTTCACAACACATTAAGTACAAGACACACCCATGTTTCAGAATAGTCTCCAGACAACCTTTCAAGATCATAATTCATGGCTTTGTTTTCCAAAGGTGGACATGAACAAATTTGATGGGTCGGGTCCTTCAAGGTGGGTTACCAAATGGAACATTATTTCTCTCTCCATGGAATTACTAATGACCTACATAAATGCATGTGGGGTATTATATTTCAAAATAAATATTGGCAGTGGTGGAAATGGTATAGGAAGGCATATAAAGGATACATTGCATGGACCCATTTTGTGTAAATACTTTCTTCTCGTTTTGAGTATAACACTCACCATTTGGGATGCCTGAAAAAATTACACCAAATATGCACAATTATGGAATATATCACCTCCTTTGAGAAAAGGGCCAATCTGATTTTTTTTAAAGAATGTTTCATCAGTGGTCTCAAGCATGAAAATAAATCACATGTCATGATTCAATGCCCATAGACATGATTGGAAGATTGTGACAAAGCCAAAGAAGTTGAGATAGCGATCAATACACAAATTAAGAGACCTTTATTCAACAATCGCCCTAACCCCCTAAAGGAAACTAATCCCAACCCATACAACTCATAGTCAATCCACATCCACAAGTTATCTCCAGAAGATATTGCAAAACGTTAATGTCGTTTCCTTTTCTATAATTGTGATGAATGATATTTCAAAGGGCACAAATGTAAAGAACAAAAAATATTTCAAATAGATGTGCCTCCACATGACTACTCATAGGACATTTTGGTTGAAGATACTCATGAAAAATATTTGGAAGACACCACCCCCTCCATGGAAGAGAAATCTCCCTTGTAGGATCCTCCTAAGGAACTCCAAATTTCTCTCCATGCCCTATCTGGTTTCTCAATGCCACAAACCTTGAAATTAATTGGCTACATCAAGCACCTTAAAGTGATTATGTTGATTGACAGTGGTAGCACACACAATTTTATCGATAGGAGAGTGGCACAAGGCACGCATTGTTATGTATGCCCCATCTCTAATTTTCAATTTATGATTTTCAATGGGGGCACAATGAAATGTGGGGGGAGATTTGAAACTATAAATGGGCAAGTATCATCTCAAAACTCACATGTTGGCCATTGAAATGGGTCGTTGTGATATAGTTCTTGGGGTATAATGGTTACACACTTTAGGACTAGTTACCATGGATTTCAAGGAATTGTACATGAGCTTCACACGGGAAGAGAGGGAAGAAACATACCCTCAAGGGGCTTACCACCAGTTCCCCTAAAATTATAACCTTTCATTGTATGGGGCAGTTGTTGAAAAAAGTCCACTTGGGTGTTATTGCACAATTCAATGCCATACAAGTAGTCGACACCACACCACCAGAAATTCACCCTGATTTTCTATTGGTTCTCTCTAAGCAGCAACAAGTATTTGAATCATCGTGAGACTTACCACCTTCACATGGGAAACATGACCATGGTATTCCCCTCATTTCAAGAATTCAACCACTCAATGTGCTTCCTTATAGGAACCCTTTTGCACAGAAAAATGAAATTGAAAAAATCATTCAGGTTTTGTTGGAGGCAAGAGTTATATGTCCTATCACTAGCCCTTATTCATCAACAATGGTTATGGCATTAAAGAAGGAAGGCACTTGACACATGTGTCCTTATTTCCGGGCTCTCAATAAATTGATGATGAAAGAAAAAATTACTATTCTAGTTATTTATGACCCCTTGGATGAACTTCATGGAGCCCAATTTTTCACAAAACTAGACCTCTGTTCAAGCTACCACCAGATCAAGATGAAAGAGGAAATCATTCCTAAGACAACTTTTGTACACATGAAGGTCATTATTAGTTTTTAGTGATAACTTTTGTCGTTTGCAATGCTCCATCAACCTTCCAAAGCCTCATGAGCAAAATATTTTGGCCCTTCCTTTGCAAATGTGTGCTTTTATTCTTTGATCATATTTTGATCTACAACAAGACATGAGAATATCACATCAAGAACGTTGATAGAGCCTTGCAACTCCTGCAGGACCATCAACTATTTGTTAAATGATCCAAATGTTCTTTTGTGGTTTCATAGGTTGAATACTTGGGTCACATTGTTAGTGAAGAGAGAGTACGAGTTGATCCCAAGAAAGTTGCAACTATGAAATATTGGCGATATACCAAAACCTTGAAGAGATTCTGAGGATTCATAGGAATTATAGGGTGCTATAGGAATTTTGTGAAACCTAAGCATGAACGAACTAAGCATTCATTCTTTTGGGAAGGGTTGAAAAATGACATTTAGAATTTTGTGGCCACATGTGACACATGGAAAAGAAACAAAGGGGAGACAATAAATACACTAGGGGAGCTGCAACCACTTTCAATCCCAACACACATATTCGTAGACATCAGTATGAATTTTATTGTGGGACTGCCAAGGGAAAGAAATGAATCTATGATCATGGTGGTAGTTGACCGTACATCCAAGTATGATCATTTTTGTGCCCTACCCCATCCATTTATCCCCTCCTTAGTTTCCCAAGTATTTCTTGATCAAATTTTTAAGCTGCATGGCATGCCCACTTCCATTGAATCAGACCGAGACCCTAATTTTATTATAAAATTTTGGTAGGAACTATTTAAACTATAGGGACCCAACTAAATATGAGCACAACATATCACCCCCAAATAGATGGTCAAATTTAAATAGTCAACAAGTGCCTGGAAACCTATTTAAGATGCTTCTCCTTTGAAAATCCGCACCAATGGACACAATGGCTTTCCATTGCAGAATGGTGGTACAATACCTCTTATCATGAAGCTACCAAAATGACCCCATTTGAAGCAGTTTATGGAAAAAATCCCTTGTTAGTCACTTCATACTTACCAAGAACTTCCAAGGTTCAAGCAGTGGATCATACACTCCATACTAGGGAAGCCATTCTCTGCATACTAAAGGACAACCTGGTTATGGCATTGCTCAAAACAATCCTTTGCAGTAGGGGATATGGTGTTTCTTCGACTTCAAAACTACAAACAAACATCACTAAAAGACAAAACACCTCAAAAAATTAGTACCCAAGTTCTATGAATCATATGAGATCATTCAATGCATTGGAAAAGTGGTTTACAAACTAGCTCTTCCATCCCACTCTAAGATGCATCCAGTCTTTCACATGTCCAATTTAAAAAAGGTTGTGGGATCAAAGTGAAAGGTGCAAACAAGACTACCAGAACTTGATGAAGAACGTTCCATCTGGCTTCAACCGAAAACAATTTTAGATACTAGAAAGTGTCAATTACATTAGCACACGATCCCCGAGGTATTGATCCAATGGAAAGACATGCCACCTGAAGATGCAACATGGGAACCAACCTCGATTTTGCAACAATTTCCTCATCTTTAGCCTTGAGGACCACACTAGTTTTGAAAGGGGGGGGGCACGTTAGGGTCCTACCCTAACCTCCCTACTTTGGGCTATGTAAAAATTAGTTAGTTATTGTGTGCGACTATCATCTTTGAATAAGGCCAACAGATAGTAGTAGATAGTTATTCAATGAAAAGAAGAGCCACTTTATAAGGCCCACTAGGTAGTTGGTACCCATTAATAATGTGACCACAAGTAGTTAGGGTTTTTTCTATGTAAAATTTATTTAAAGAGATATGAGAGTATAGAATATCTTGTCTTGTGTTGTGTATTTTGAGTTCTACTCAGTGGAAGGTCGCCCCACCTTAAGAGGCAAGTGAACATTATATTCTTCTTTGCATTATTAGTATTCAAGGGTCTCTTTACAATTTCTATCTTATTGTCTCTTGTTCTTGGTTAATTTGAATTATATTCTCTGTATACCTAGATATATGTCATCATTTAAGGGTTAAGGAGCACTACATGGATGTATGACCCCCGCCTCCAACAATTCATGAATGATATTTTCTATTTCATTATTTTGTGCAAAAGGGCATCGATAAGGAAATACATTTGGTGGTTGACTTCCTGGAATCAAGGGGATGCCATGGTCATGCTCTCCTCGAGAAGGGGGTAAACCTTTTGGTGTCTCAAAGACCTAATGATGTTTTTCGAGGACCAGCTGCAAATCTAGGTGGATTTATCATGTTAGATTATTTATAACCTATATGGCATTAAATTGGGAAATAATTCCATAGTGGCCTTTCTTTAATAACTTCTCCATACGATGAGAGATGACTATTTCAGGAGAGCCTACCTAAATCCCTCAAAGGGTTTGTACATGAACCTCTTTAATGAAACTCATATAGAGTTCTTTGAAATATGTGGTGACTTTTCCCAATGTGCATAACCATTCTTCCCCCAATACTATATCACAACCACCCATATTGATGGAAAATAGATGGGTTTTTAGCTAATAGTATCCCATATAAAGTCTAAAATTTTCACATCTACCCCCTTATTTGATCATAACTCCATTGGAGATCATGATTTGAAAGTTGTGTACTAGGTGTACAAAATAATGTGTTTCTTTTTCTACTCTCTTGTGAATGAAATTGTGAGTATTTCCACAATCAAATAGGACTACGACTTCCCTATGCTTGATGTAGTATGTGAGTTTCAAGGTTTGTAGACTCGAAATCCCCGATAATGCATGTAGTGAGATTAGGGGTTCTTCATGATGAAATGGAGGTTCGATATCCGCCTGAGTTCGAGTGTTGGTGTCTTCAACCTTTAACTCTAGTGTCTCTTCGGTAGTTATTTCTTCAGTCAGGGATTGATTGGTCATATCAATTTGGAGAAAAGAAAATATTTACATCGATGACCTAGAGCATATTTTTCATCACAATTATAGAAGAGTACAAGTTTTTGGTGATT
Organism: Picea mariana; assembly: GCA_032191745.1. NCBI lineage: Eukaryota > Viridiplantae > Streptophyta > Pinopsida > Pinales > Pinaceae > Picea > Picea mariana. The sequence goes on along the minus strand of JASDQU010683753.1, from coordinate 31,199 downwards.
TTCCATTTCTGCTATAGACAACCTTTGTACTTTCAAGGGATGAGAAGGAGTTGAGTTTGGGGAATTACCCTGGGGAGGATGAGTGTGGGGAATGTGTTGAATAATTGTAACTTTGAAGAGTATTCTACTTATATTTGAGTCATTATTGTATAGATCAAATCAACTTTGGTGGATTGGTCAAGTCAGTTCAATATGTATTTGTGTATTTTCATGGTAGTATTTGTAAAGTCGGCCCCTAGTATTTGTAAAGCGGTTTTAGCCACTCCTAGGTAAATTCAGCCCCACCAGTGAAGAGTCACAACCCTAGTGCCACCTCATAACTTGTATTTATATGTGAGGATGGAGCTCATTTGGACACACACCGCACTAGCTCTGCAACTATGAAGAAGTGTGCAAGTCTTGGAGGAACTGCTACTACAACTAAGGGTGATGTCAAGGAGGGTTTTTTATCTATCTCCTAATATTTCTTGGTCAAGTGGTGCGCTACCCTTCCTAGTGAAGGAGTAGATGAGGATATTCTATTTGGTCTTTCATCTATCTATATTGAGGAATGTTTTGCTAGGTTTTCTCCCCCATGAAGGTTTCCCAGGGTAAAACGTGTGTCTCTATTGTTTATGTGATTGCCTCTCTTTCAGTGATATTATTTATGCATCTAATGTGATAAATTATTATAATAATAAAGAAGAACTGTAACTGGTAATTGTATAAGTAAAAATTCAACATGGTATCAAAGTAGGATTGAAAGAGACCAACTCATAGTTTATAAGAAGTGGCTAGCTTCAACACACCCTCTCCAAGATTCAGTTTCAGTATTGCAGCTGCTGTAAAATTAGGGTTTCGGCATAAACCATAACTGTGACGTTTTCCTTGTTTGAGGAGGACGTTGGAGAAATTAACCACACCTAGGAACTCTCCCTAGGAGGGAGAATCTAGTCCCTGGATTAGAATTATGAAATTTGAAGTTTGAGAAATTAGGGTTTCCTCATAAAACCCTAAGTTGCAGTTGCAGTTGCAGTGCCAGTTCCTTCATTCCATTTGCAACACCAGTTGCAGTACCAGTTGCAGTGAAATTTTTTGTGAAGTGTTGGGACTGATTTTTATTGTCCTAGTGTGCCTTACCCTAGAAAATATCCAACTAACTTTAAGTTACAAGATGAAGCACCTTTAAAGTTTTAAAGGTTTTTTATTGCTTGTCTTTGTTGGAGGATGGTGCCACTACCTTCCAATATTGTCAAAGGTATGTACTTACATATGTTCAAATTATATCATTATTCTAAAATGTGTTTGCAGGAGAACGGATATTTTTTCTAAACAACAATCGTAGATCCAGAAGGATCTCAGATCCATCACATTCAGAGGAACAATGCACCCCAGGTTTGATTAATTTGATATGACTCTATTTGTTATGGCATTATTGTGATGTTATGAACATCTAGGTTATATTTTGATCTGTTGAAGTTATGAAAGAGGAGGAAGCCAATCAGAAGGACTGGGATATGGAGTTTTCCTTGAGACCATAAGGGAAGTCAGTGGTGACTTCCAAGATTGATCTGACAGATAAAGCATGTTGCAGATAATAGTATAGAGATGTACAAAGCCTGATTTGTGTCCATAGGATTCTACCAGCAAGAGGGAGAAGACTATGACGAAACACTTGCTCCCATAATAAAAAAAAAAGTATATATAGAAAAACCATGATCCATTAAAAGAAGCTGATGCAATATGAGATTCAAAGGGAGAAAATGAATCTATCATCGTGATGGATTAGAGGAGCTACTCTCATATTTCGGTAGCTACAGTGAGAATAGAGCAGTCATTCTCAGCTTCATAAATAGAATTTGCAAGTGCAGAGTACCTGTTCCAGAAGGAACAGTTGTAGAAAAAGTAGAGGACATACTCTCAAGCAGTGAGACAAATATTGGTTTGCGGAAAGCACATAGAACCAACACATGATTATGAAAATTGAGTTGCAACTGAGCAAGTGTACCAGGTTGGTACAATGTGATGTGAAAATTTGGTTTCGAAATACATGACAGGAAGATTCATGTCTGCAAGTTGAAGCAGGCTCCAAAAGCTTGGTATGGCAGGATTGATAGTTTTCTGATGAGCTTGGGCTTTACCAAGAGAAAAGTTGATTCTAATATTTAATTCAAGGTTATGAATGGTGAGCTATTTGTATTGTTTCTATATGTGGATGACGTATTCTTGACAAGAGAAGAAAATCTCATCACAATATTGAAAAATGAATCTCGTTGCAGAATTTGAGATGAAATACCTAGGCCCGATGCATTATTTCTTAGGTTGTTAAGAACCAAACATCAATATAGCATGGAAAAAACTCAGGAAAAGTACTCAACGCCTTGAAACATAGATAATTTTAGATAATAAGCCTCTTCGAGGGGGCAACCTCCTTTTATCCCACTTAAATGTTCAAGTACAAGATGATTCAAAATGAAAATGTCTCCTTGGTATATATAGGAGACTAGGAGGTATAATTACAACTAATGGCCTAAAGCCGACATAAATAAAATAACATTACTAATATAATATGCCCCAATTAAGGGGTAATGAGCCAACATTAGGGATTAACATGCCCCTCCCCTTGAGACAAGTGTTGTCTGCAATGCTTGAGTAACTCTGGATGCTTCTATATAAAAGACTCATCTTCCCAAGTGGAATCTTCAGCCGGTAGTTTCCTCCATTTAATGAGATACTCTGAAATGGATCTATTCCTTAGCTGGCGAATTCTTGTGTCAGTCATGGCTTCATGCTCTAATATGATTTTTCCTTCCTCGTCAAGTTCTGGCAATATAGTTTGAACTGGGATCTTGTCACCTATAACCTTCTTTAAGCATGAAACATGGAAAACTAGGTGTACTCGTGAAGATGCA
>JASDQU010683753.1:16273-28208 GCA_032191745.1 Picea mariana | reverse complement strand
CCCACTTAAATGTTCAAGTACAAGATGATTCAAAATGAAAATGTCTCATTGGTATATATAGGAGACTAGGAGGTATAATTACAACTAATGGCCTAAAGCCGACATAAATAAAATAACATTACTAATATAATATGCCCCAATTAAGGGGTAATGAGCCAACATTAGGGCTTAACATAGGTCTTGAAGTTTGGCAGAGCCCAGAGAAGATATTCCTTAACCAAGGGAAGTATGTAGTTGAAATACTGAAGAAGTTTGACATTTTGGAATGTAAAGCCATGGCCACACCCATGGAGACAAATTTGAAGCCCCTGGTTGATACTTCGTCAGAGTTAGTTGATGTTACTCTATATAGACATACTATTTGTTTGTTGATGTATCTAACGAATACCAGGCTAGATATATGTTTTTTTGTGAACACCTTGAGTCAGTATCCAGTGGAGCCTAGACGTGTTCACCTTGTAGCTACAAAGCATGTGATGAGATACCTTAAGGGTACATTGGACTATGGCCTTTGTTATACTGGAGATTGTGACTTTAGATTGTATGGATATACTGATTTAGATTGGGCTTGAAGTGCTTTAGACCAAACAAAAATATCACTTGAAGATGTTGTTTCAATTTGGGGTCAGCCATGACTTCGTGGCAAAGAAGGAAGTAATCCAGTATTTCTCTCAACACGGCATAAGCGAAGTACATTGCAACATGTTCTTCCAGTTGTGAAGCCATATGGATTCAGAAGTTGTTGACAGGTCTGTTCGATCGGGATATGGAAGATACCATGATTCTATGTGATAACCAAAGATTCATAAAGATGACAGAGAACCCAGTGTTCCATGATAAGACAAAGAACATAGAGATTCGGTATCACTACATTCGTGACATGGTGCAGAAGGGAGTTGTAAAGCTCCAATATGTTGGCACAGATGAGCAGGTTGCAGATGTGTTGACTAAGCCTCTGTCTCATGTGAAGTTTGAGTACTTTCGAGACAAGGTTGGTGTAGTATGAAAGGACCTCCCTCGAAAGGGGGAGTGATGTTGATGATACTATGGTATCCTAACCAACAACAGGTAGCTCAATTAGGATTTTATATCCTAGGGGATTGATCATCCCTAGGCAGATCCCGAAAGTCCGATAAGGACGGTCTGTCAGAGTACCAGTGCATGTATATGCCAGTTGTGTTCAGTAATGGTAGCTCAGTTAGTATTTTATATCCTAGGGAATCTTATGATTCCTGGGCAGATCCTGAAGGTCTGGTAAGGACGGTATGTCAGAGTACCACGTGGTATCTCAGTTAGGATTTTATATCCCAAGGAATCATATGATTCTTGGGCAGATCCCAAAGTTCCAGTAAGGATGATCTGTTAGAGCACTACATGCTAGCTCATTTGGGATTCTATATCCTAGAGAATATTATGATTCTTGGTCAGATCTCGAAGGTCCGGTAAGGATGGTCTGTCAAAGTACCACAAATATTGTTGTTGATGCACTTGCCTCATTCTGTTGCCACATATAGATGTTGATGTTCCAGGTTCATGTTGTTGATGATGTTGATGTTTCAGGTTCATGTTGTTGATGATGATGATGTTATTCCAACTTCATGTTGTTGATGATGTTGATGTTCCATCTTCATGTTGATGATGATGATGATGTTATTCCAGCTCCATGTTGTTGTTGATGTTGATGTTCCAGCTTCATGTTGTTGATGATGATGATGTTACTCCAACGTCGTGTTGCAGATGATGATGATGTTCAGTTTCTACTGATGTTGATGATGAGAAAAACTTTCGATGACCTATATATATGACCGACAGTGTTCCTGATGTTGATGATGATGTCCCCTCCTCTTGATGATGTATTGAGTCCAGTCAGTTTTTATTAATGTTGTCAGTAGAATACCCTTCTTGTTAAGGGGGACTATTGAATTATTGTAACTTCGAAGAATATTCTACTTATATTTGAGTCATTATTGTATAGATCAAATCCGCTTTTGTGGATTGGTTAAGTCAGGTCAATATGTATTTGTGTATTTTCATGGTGGTATTTGTAAAGTCGTCCCCCAGTATTTGTAAAGTTGTTTTAGCCATTCCTAGGTAAATTCGGCCCCACCAGTGAAGAGTCACAACCCTATCGCCACCTCATAACTTATATTTATATGTGAGGATAGAGCTCATTTGGACACACACCACACTAGCTCTGCAACTATGAATAAGTTTACAAGTCTTGGAGGAACTGCTACTGCAACTAAGGGTGACATCAAGGAGGGTGTTTGGTCTATCTCTTAGTATTTATTGATCAAGTGGTGCGCTACCCTTCCTAGTGAAGGAGTAGAGGAGGATCTTTTGTTCGTTCTTTGGTCTATCTATATTGAGGAAGTTTTTCCTGGGTTTTTTCCCCCATGAGGGTTTCTCAAGATAAAATGTGTGTCTCTATTGTTTCTATGATTGCCTCTCTTTTAGTGATCTTATTTATGCAACTAATGTGCTAAATGATTATAATAATAAAGAAGAACTATAACTGCTAGTTGTATAAGTAAAACTTCAACAGAATGAATGTTGTTTTTTTGTTTGTGCATTGATCATTGTCTCTACTTCTAGGTCCCTCTAAGTCACTTCCAACCATGTATCATAATTCTACACTCTGACTTGTGCTCCAATATCCTCCTTGGGACCACTAATGAAACATTCTTTATAGAAAGAATATGTTAAGTTATATATACAAATGGTTGATTGCTCAAAGGCTGCCACAAAGTCTATGACTAATCCTGTTTGGCGTCACTTGGTAAGCCACACCAAATAATGACTATCTCTCTCGAAACATGCATGGATAGTTTTAAAAAACTGACTCCAAGTGATGTATCTCAGATAGGATTTTTTATGCCAGACCCACTATTTCCATCACTTTGGATCTAGATATAGGACCCCCACCCTGAGTTTCATCATGTCACTAGTAATTCCCTGGAGACTGAAGTAATGTTTTATCTGGGTGACTCATCATGACCGGTCAAAACCATCAAAATTGTTCAAGTCCATCTCAATAGAACAATGCCATATGTTATTATCCATTGATCTATTGTTGTGAGAACTCCATGGGGGTTATGGGTGGATAAATAGTCCTAAGTTATAAGTTTCTTCATGGTGTGGTTCAATGCATTGTTTATTCCAATGGTTTTCCTCTTATATTCCCTGAGATAACATACCCAACAACTTCTCAATCAACATCTTTTCGAAGTTGTCAAACTTCTCATCCAACTTCTCATCCAATCTATTCATGGCATCCTGAATTTTCTTTAGTCGATCTTCCACTAAGTGCAACCTGCATGTAGTAGAGCGGGTTTTAATGTTGTTCGTGGAAGTATGAGGTGGTTTATAGGTAACCTTCATGGGTGAACTCACTGAAAAATGTTACTGGGTCTTGGGGACAAGGGAGTGTTAGGTGATATAACTCTTTGATATACATACAGGGTCCAAAAGTAGTAATCGACCCAATATATCAGAAAACTAACTAAGGAAGCTCAATCGTGCCCTCCATTGCACTACTCAACTACCCAAATACTAGAGAGTGATATCCTCGAGTGTTGTTCTCGGTGTACCATAGTAACAAGATGGGTGATTGGTTTATCTAAATCTAGTTTCAGGTATACCTAGGGGACTTCCTATATACCTAAGGATATTACATGGAAGTGATATTTCATATACAAGTATTGTATGATGTGGTACTACTCGAAGGGGTACCAACAGGGGTTACAAGGGTTTCCAACAATGTGATTTCACTTGTATTTCATGGATGTATCCTTCTCAAACCATAGTTTTACCCACTGAATGATAAATCACTGTGTTATTTAAAGATGCCAGAACATGTCTCTAAAAAAAATTCAAAAATTGAGGAGCTCGCTAGCCCAAGAAAAAACTCTTAAAACTTCTAGAAAAAAAAAACTTAGTGGTACAAGGTAGGGTTTGCGGCCAAAAATGTAAAATTGTCACAACTTCTACTATACTTCTCAGATTGGCTATTATGACCTCAATTATGAAATTCCACAACTTCTATGGATCTACTGGAATTGGTTTGATTTAAATATATGCACTCTATCAAAAGATATCCAATTTACTAAATTTGCAACACAACATCGAAAAAAACCCAAAAAAATAAACTAATTTTAAATCAACAATATCTCCACTTCCTGGACTCTGTTTTGGATGATTATTTTTTTGAAATTAGGTATTTTTTCGAGAGGAAATCATATTTTGGTTGGATTCTCTAAATTATACACACAAAGTTTCAAAAATCAACTTGAATTTTGATGTCCTCTTTTTTCCATAAAAAGTTAGCAAAAAAGAAGAAGAAAAAATTCCCACATTGTGATCGAAAATTCTCCCACTTCATCCCCAAGAAAGAACTCTGATACCACTTGTAGCGTACTTAACCCAAAAAATTAGAGTAAACTCATAAAATGTACTACAAAACCCAAGAAGATAAGAAAAAAGAGAGATAAACCCTAAGAAATATCTATTTGATAATAAAAAAAAAGAGTTATGTTCATTTGTCTCTTCAAGGAGGCAACCTCCAAGACAAATGCTCGAAATACTATAACAATTCTTGACAAAACATTAAATAACATTCTACTCAATATATAGCTCTCAATAGAGAATCTTAACTACCTACAACCCCACTTATAATGAGAGTCGATTAACTAATTTGGGCCTTATTAATAAATATAACCCTTTTTGCAATAAGTGACTATTAACTAACTATTTAATGGGTCTCATTTAAGGAAGATGGTCTCATAAATGAATAAAGTATCTAAGTAAGGGGATTAGGGTAGGACCCTAATAGAGCATGCCATGTCAAGTGGTGATATTCAAATATTCATGTAAGTGTTTCCTTGTACTTAGAATTTCCTTGTTTGGTTATATTAAAAAAGGAGAACTTGCAACAACTTAATGTTGTCACGATATGCTAGAAGGTTCTTGGAAGGCCCTAGAAGGAAGGTCATGTATATGATAATGTGGGGTATCACATCCTTGATTGGTTTGAGACCAATAAGGTAGATTGAGGTCTATCTAGAGGCTACTCAGTTAAACTAGCTTATAACTTTCATTAGTTAAATTTCAACAAGGTAGACCTAGAACTAGTTGGGAGCTAGTCAAGGATACTAATATTGCAACCTAGGTGATTGACTATCAGCCATGTAAGGCTTTGAGCTAGAGGGATAGCAAGTCATATTAACATGTCCATCATTGTTTTGGGTGGGAGAAATCTTGTGGAAAGATATGTTAGCATCCCCACCGATATGAATATGTTAGCCATTGTTATACATGTGGTCACTAGAAATGCCACAAAGTAATTTCCTAAGGATGTTTGAAAATGTTGTGTCATAGATTCTTGGTGTGTCACATAGTGATTTTGTTGGCACCATGCAAATATGGTAAACCATGATAAGTTTTCCATATGTGGTTGAGTTTGAAATGTGATATTCCTTAGATGAGGTGTGATATCATAATAGTAGTTTAGTGATATATGTGTGCTTAAATGTGATTAATACTAAGATATGTATAGTAAAGGCAAGATGCATTGCACATATTTATTTTTGTTGGAACATTGTGATGAAATCATTTGACATTTTATGTAAGTGGAATGATTATTTTGTGGGTTATGAGGTCATAACTAGGACAAGGTAACATCAATGTTGAGAATGTGAAAATGAATACTATGTGAAACAACCAAGCGTGTGAGACCATGTTGTCAATGAACTTATGAAAGCTAAGGATCATAACACAACTATCCACTGGTCCCCCAGCTTGTATCGATGCCTTGCACTATAAATTTCGTGCATGCCCTTGAAAGGATGGATTTCCCCGGGAATTGTATCAAATGGAATTAAGCAAGTTGATTTTGTGAATGGTTGAAGAGGGAATGTCTCCAGAGGGTCGATTCAGTGTCAGTGAGGCATTTGGAATATGTTCCTAATGTTGACTAAATTTTATAGCTTGTCATGGTGGATTACATGTTATGGTAATACGGTGTTCTCATGTTAATGCAAATTGTGTTATGAATTACATGTTGGGTAATATAACAACTTGGTACTAGAAGTACACGTGGAAAAATTGACTATGTACCCATGTTGGGTATGTCTACAGAACTTGAGGGTCCTTAATACTATTAAATGTCCCTGTTTCTAGAGTAAATATGAAGCATCATTTTCCTAGACCCAAGCTAGCCCTTTTTCGCCTTCGACGTCCTTAACCACTTGGTCAAGCAAGGACATGAGCCACAAGCCCGATAAGACCATCAGGAGGGTGAGGGTTTTAACGTGAAGCCCAACAAAGCAGGGCAAGGTATGTTAAGTGACTTGCGTGGCTGCAAAAGGGAGAGGTGTTATAAGAGGCACTCACCCATTGTATGTGAGTGGCTTGTAAACTCACCCTCTCCCTCCCTATGAATCGAGTAAACTTTACATTTCCAGAGTCCTTGGATGAGAATAGAGGGATTTTGAAGAGAGCATAGAGACTGGGGAATCTAGGAACCTTGGAACCCTAGTGTAATTTTTCCCCATAGATACTTGAGAAGCCAAGTGAGACTCTACAAGAAAAACCCATAAGCCATACAATATAAAAAATCTTACATCTTTTATTATTGTAGATTGATCTACATTTTCTACAATTGTCGTAGTGAGCAATAGTGGGCCGTTACTCTTCTAGTTAACATTGGTATATTGTCACAAGCCTCTGGCATACTTCTACCTAACTTCAACTATACAATTGCAACCAATGAGCAAAAAATCATATGGTGTGTGTCTTGATGGTTGGTTAAAGGATGTAAACCTACATTATAGTTCTAGTATAACACATGACTAAAAGATAGACTACGATTCACTTATTGTAGGTCAATCACAATCTAGTAGAAGTTGAAAGTCTAGAGCCTTAACAAATGGCACTAACAATGCAATATCATAACACAAAGTATATTCCAACCTTTGCATGGGATAATATTGACCTCCATAGGTTGACATTGATGTTACTAATTGAACATCAAATTTATGTTGATCATTAACACCAACCAAGATATCAATCAACAATATCAACAACACTAATGTCCAAGACCTTTGTTGATATTAATAAATCAACTTGATTTAATTGTCGTGATGCAAGATATGAATTGTAGAAACATCAAATTCATAAGCTAAATTGGGAATTTGCATGCAACCAAATCACCAACCCTTTCAACTTTTTGTGAGAAAGTAGCCTATAAATACTACACCTACATGTATCGATGACTTAATTTTGAGCAAATCTCTTGCTTTTCAACCCCTATCCATTATATATTAGCTTAACCTTCTTTGTATTCTTGACTTTGACCAATCTACTCCTCACACAACCCTTTGTAGGACTTGTCATACAGCGTATGTGCACTTATAATCCTTATAATTTATTGGAATCCTCCCGGGATCGACATGCTCTATAATCCTCTATTACATTTTGCATATGCATTTGTATACTAATTGACACTATAATAAGAATTGGGCATCTTGAAACTAACCTTGTTTATATTATCTATTTGAATATGTTGTCTTCTAAATTGATGTTATACTCTTATCTATTATGCATTGATGGTTGCTTTATTTATATTGAACATGATTTTACCACACTAAAATTTGATAAAGAAACATTCATCACAATTAACATTCTTAAATTTAAATCATTTAACAATGTAATTGAAGCACCAACAATAGAATTTGCTAGATAAAAATTTCCTACATATAAATATTGTACTTGTGTATTATATCAATGTCTCTTGTTTTTTAACACTTTTTTAGCTTAATCCCTTATATATGGCCTCTTTCTCCTTTCTATTCTCAAATGATAATGGAATTCACCTTATAATACTCTACATAAAAGTGCAAGGCATCTAATGTGCTATAAGAGTCTCAAAGGTGTATGCATGATTATGCAAATAAAACATGCAACAATCTTCTATAATATTTTGCTTATAAATCTGTATATTATTATTTGACAAAACATTATGAAGAAAACATGGCTGACATTGTTTATTTGGATTTTGTTGATTATTATTATGATTCAATGTATTATGTTTTAGTGTTTGTATTACTTAGTCTCAATGTGGTAATAATATTTGACATGTTACACATAGTAGCTACAAGCAACCTTTGGCAAGTTTATAACCAAGAAATTTTCTAAATCCTTGATTGTCCTTAGAGTTTACCTTTGTACTTTTAAGAGATTTAAACTAGAAATAAATAAAAAGTTGTCATATTTAGAGAAGCTTAGTGACATAGATTAAAAAAATGTGTTGCATACATATTCCCATAACACTAACAAATTAAAAAAAAAAAAACTAAAATCCAATATATATATATATAGTGAATACATATTTTTTCAATGTTTAATAAATCTAGAATTATTATGGATCTATACTAATCTAAACTATGAAATTGAAAACATAAATATACAAAAATATAAATACTATGTAATCATATGACTATGTTGTAAAATTGTTTTACAAAAATATAAATACTATGTAATCATATGACTATGTTGTAAAATGACATATAATTATGTTGTAAAATGAGATATAAGACCTCATTTAATGAGTTATTAACTTAGATACACCTAGCATATATACATCTTGAAATTATTTCTATTCCATACATATTTTTTTCTTAATTATTAAATATCTTGTATATATGAAATTGTTTCTATCCCATACATATTTTTTTCTTAATTATTAAATATCTCAAAAATATTAATAATTGTTGTTTCAAAAAGATACAATATTACAAAATTCAAATATAAATTAGAATAAATAAATATAAATCAATAAAATATAATATAATATTTATTATGCTTAATATTTTTTTAATAAATATAGAATTATATAAAGTTTCATTTTTCACTCTAAATGTAATTTAAAAATAATTATCACAAACGAAGGTATTTTCTCATGAACCACTGCTACACATTTACTTTTAAAATTGGTGAGTCCTAAATCACTATTGTGTCACCATAGCTATGAACCATTATAAAATACCCAATTAAAAACCATCAAAATTATTATTGAAAATATACATAATCTGTCATCAAAATTATTATTGAAAATATACATAATCTGTTATTATTGAAGATATTATATAATTTTAAATTGGTGAAACCTGACTTATGTCTATTGTCTCATCATTATTTCCAACGCTGAAAATATATATAATCTGTTATTATTGAAGATATTATATAATTTTAAATTGGTGAAACATGACTTGTGTGTATTGTCTCATCATTGTTCCAAACACTGAATACTAGGGACAAACTAAATGATCGATGGTGAAAAAGCACATTACACTTACAAATTACAAAATAAAAGGTGAGGCACGTTTTGAAATCAAAGGAGAGGAAAAAGTTGTTTTTTAGCGTTTTTTTCTTTAGACGCCATATTCATATTTTCCATGCCCTTTTAAGTAAAGAGAAACGTTGAAAGGAAACGCTCAACTAAAAGCAACTAAACTCGTTTTTCTTTTCATAAGATTCATTATATTCTAGGTGGAGGTGTGGAATTTTTCAAGGCCATTTTACATTGGAAAATGTAAAATCATGTTAAAGAAAAAAAAAACGTGTGGGAAAAGTGTTTCTTTCAAGGACAAAAGATCTCCCCTCCCACTTCAACAATAATGGGTAAAGATGTGTTATATAGGACTTTTGATTAATTGGCAAATGACTTAAAGTGAAACTTTTTTTCTAAAGTTTTATATGTCTTTACTCAATGTGTATTCACCCTTATTGTTTTTTTTATTATCTATTATGTCTCTACTCAATGTTTATTCACCCTCATTGTTTTTCTTGATTATCTATTACAAAGAGACAATCATAGTAGCTTTTCCTAAGTTCTAAAAAAGTGACTGCTTACGGAATTGCTTGTAGTACTTGAGACAAATTCGTAATCTTTGTTGAAGCTCCTTGGAGGTTTCATTCTTATGCAAGAGATTGCACCTCGTGCAATGACTCTGTGAAGTTACAATCATTGTTTCTCAACTTTTGTTAGTTGGACTTGGACACTCATCCTCTTAGGTTGACCTTTAGAAGGTTCCTTTTTGGCTCCTCTTCTTGTTCTGGTAAAACTTGTTCTCTCCAAGTAACAATCATCCTTTGGTGTATGTCAATCAATTAACTAGCTTTCCCATGGCAAGTATCGTCGATACTTTTGCAGTGGGTGGTGGAAACCCTACCAATGTTGGCATGTCCATTAGTGGCAGAAATGCCCCTAAAGTTATGCATGTTGGTGGCATGTTATCATTACCATTAGTGGCAAAAACATCCTTATAATCTCCCATGTTGGTGGTGCAAACTCCCCTACAAGAATGTCGATAGGTGGTGGAAACGCCCCTACAAGAATTTTGATAGGTGGTGGAAACACCCTTATAAGAATGCTAGTTGTTGTGCAAGTACCCCTATCACGAGAAATCTTATTGGAGGAAAAAACAACACTGATACAAGAATCCCCATTGGTAGAAGATACATCCCCAGCAACGGTTTCCATCCAACAAGCAATTAATGGAAACACTATTGATTGTAGCAATATAGTTGGGAGTGGTCTTCAAAGCAAGATCTTAGGTACAACCCTAAGAAACCCTAATTCCTTATTTGGTTCCCTTTTTCCATTTCAACAACATTAACCCTACCTGATTTGTCAAGATTGAAAAATGATCCCATTGTTGGGGAATAGGGTGGAACACGACATGAAATAGAAAAGACAATATTGCAAATAATCGAAGAGGAACAAAATTTCGAACATAGAGGTGGTGTCTAAAGGCACCGTTACAACACTTACGCAGAGCGCACTATGACCAGAACATCACAGTGCATATTACACACCTTGGTACACATGATCTATGTGTTATATTGCTTGTTAATAATGACCCAAGGGGTCTACTATTTATAGCCTCAAGATCTAACCAACTTCCATGGAATCTTGAAGATCTTTTCCACTTGTAATCGTCGATTGTTAGAGTTGACTCCCCAAATTTGTGTTGTCGAGTCGACTCGACAACACGGATCCTCGACCTGACTTCCTAACTATCTTCGATTAGTGGTCGACTATCCGACCGACAAGCATGTCGACTACTTGATCGATTGATGTAGTGTTCTGGTTGATCACCCGACCAACTGTATCCAGATGTAGGTTGACCGCTCGACCGACTGAACCACCCTTGAGAAGTGTGACGAACCATCAATGCTTGATGTTCCAATACCCATCGACGATGACCTAACTTCATTTGCAATACCAAGAAAGTTGAATTCAAATATTCCTAAGTTCGAAGGTAACACGTGAGAAGACCCATTTAACTATATCATGACTTTCCACCTTTGGTACTCATGAACCAACATTATGGAGGATACTATTAGACTTAGACTTTTCCAACAAACCCTGATAGGGATAGCTACAAAATCAAAAAAAGATTGTGGAGGATAGTATGACTTTTCCAACAGACCCTGATAGCGATAGCTACAAAATGGTATATTGAGTTGACATGAAGTTCTCACAATTCCTTCTCATCTTTGGCAATAGCTTTCCTGACACATTTTCAACTACCAATATGTTATGACACTAGAACAAAACTCTTAACCTATTTACATCAAATGACTTCCATGCACATATTGGATCACATCCATGAGTGGAGGAGGATACTAATGATGATCAAGGCTGATATTCTATACCAACTTCTATAAAATTTGTTTGTGAAGTATCTTTCCTTTTCTGATGGAAGAAATTGTGGAAAACCCTCCCAGTACTTCCCCACATTTTGTGGATGGTAAACGAGATAAACTGTCGACCCTGTTATCCCCGATATCTAGGGATAACTAGGAGATCATGTCTCGAGGCCCACATGGTCCTAGACATGGAGTACCGAGAGCAGGAGCGACCTGAGCATGG
>JASDQU010683753.1:0-11276 GCA_032191745.1 Picea mariana | reverse complement strand
TCGGGACAAAAGGTTCAAATCCACGACCCAGGTCATCACCACCGAGAAAAAGAGGATTCGAGGAGTGACTTGGCGTATATCAGTGATCACTATCTAATCCAAAGCACTGTATGCAAGCATCAATGATCTGAACGGCACATCACTAATACCGTGGGATTAGATCTTACAAATCATAATAGTTTAAGAGGACATCTCTGGAGTTTTCTTGGGGGTGCCTTCCCACAGCCAAGACATGGAACACATCTCCGAGATAGAAAGACAGATATCTGGGATAGGGACCCGGGGGTCATGTCTCCAGGATGAGGGACGTGCCTCCCAAGACGGGGAGACACGAGGACGTGTTTCCTAGGGCCGTGATGCATCTCCTAGGGAGAGCGACGTGTCCTCCAGCAACGCAACACAGCTATGATGGGAGATACTCTTGTGGGAGCTATCTTGAGAATGTGCAAGGGAAACAAAGATGTTATGACTTGTAAGCAAAGGTTTGATTTAGCACTGACCAACACTCAGGATTCAAACATAACCCATGCTTAGTGGAACTGTAATTTGTCCCCAAATCCGATAAGAATTTTAACAAAAAGTTATAAATCCATTATGGAACTTCGTTCTTAGATGTTTTGACCATTTTAAGATGACCCAACTCATAGGAATATTGAAAAAATAACTAAATCAACACACAACCTTTGCAGAACTTTGCTTTACTGGAAAAAATGAAGTCACTGAAAAAATTGAATTTGTCAACTTATTAACTCACTCTACTTAGAAATATAACTTGTGAGCAAAGGTTTGATTTTAGAACTGTAATTTGTCCCCAAATCCCATAGGAATTTTATAAAAAGTTATAATTTCACCATAGAACTTTACTCTTAGATGTTTTGACTATTTTAAAATGACCCAAATCATAGGAATATTGAAAAAATAACTAAATCAACACAGAACTTTGCCTTACTGTAAAAAATGGACTCACTGAAAAAATTGAATTTGTCAACTTATTAACTCAGTATACTTAAAAATAAAAAATATAACTTGTGAGCAAAGGTTTGACAAAATTCCAGATATGCTTACTATATACCCACATTCTTGTTATGGCTTGGGATTCGAGAAGTCTGCAGCCCGAGTTTGCATAGGACTGAAAAATGGTTCTACTTTGTACATACCCTTGTATTAAATATATCATGTCCGAATAAAATCTCATGCAAGCCAGAGAATATGAATAGAATGAAAATTTTATAACTCAGAAAAGTTTAAGAATGTTCACAATCATGAGTCCATATATTATTAGCGCTCGTTCATCCGATTCCTCAGTCCATCCATCTACTCATTACTAATCAGTAACAAAGAGTATGCCAATACACTTAATTGAACACTAAAGACAGCTGTGAATTTTTGAATTTCCTGAAGATCCTAGGTCTGTAGGCAATGTGAACATTTTAACTTTATTAACTGAAAACCAAGAAACTACAGTAGGCTGTTAGGAGCACCTTCACAACACTAATTTTATGAACTCCCATAAAACCAAGAAACTACAGTAGGCTGTTAGGAGCACCTTCACAACACTAATTTTATGAACTCCCATAAAGGAGAGACAAATAGTAAGATTATGCCAAGGGTATTACTGGCGCCTTTACTCTCTGCAAAAGCCTTTTTGAAGCCTCCATTGTATCGGATGTGCTCTTGGAGAAGATAAGCACCAATTCCGAGACTCACAATAACACCAACCCACGAACCCCTTAATTCAACAATTAAATGTGGTGGTACAACCAACAGAAGAATTAATGATCCTGGCATCTCCCACCAATCTGCAATAATGAATATCAAGACAATCATAACATGTACATTTTACCTCCATTGACATAAAAAGCTATATCAACTATAAAATAATTGCCAAACTCATCTCTACTATTGAGCATTTGCACCACAACAAAATGAATCCTGTATAAATTAAAATATCCCATTATCAAACCCCTTGTCACTATTACTAGAGAACGGAGAAAAATAAGGATGCAAAGGACATGACTGGTTATCACCTGGAATAAGGGAAACTTGACAATCAAACGATTGACAGGCTCTCAAACAAGAAAGTAGCATAATATCACACAGGGTTGCAAGGGACTGCAAATTAAAATGGATATCGAATCATTCCAAAACAAATTCCTCTCTTTCTCTAACAATAGAGAAAGAGAGATGCCAGACACAACAATGCTTTACAGCTCAGGTAAGATAATAGTCTTAAATTCTTATCTTTCTCTCATAGAAAGAGAGACATGCAGACGCAACAATGCCTTCTATGTAACTTGAAAGTATGATGCTATACAGCAATATAATTCACGTTTGCGCATTAGTATTCTACATGATGGAAACTCTCCAATTTTCACTCAGCTAAAAGAGAATAAAAACCTGGTCCTATACTAGGAGATAAATTAAGCATGTGGAAATCAAAATCTCAGTGGAAATTCAGTTAAAAGTACGTACAATAGTATTCGAATAGAACAGTATCCAAGATCTTTTTTGAAATTAAGCAAGCAGAATTTGAATATTATGATGGAAAAATTAGTATGTACTTGTATCATTAGAGAAGGAAATTAGAGTCCAAACATTCAACTGCTTATTCTTCCTCCGTGTCTTTCTTCTATAGATCTAGAACAATGCACCCTCATGGACAATCTCACCAATTTTTATCTCACCCCCCATTTCATCCTAGTCTTTCTCACATGTCGTTTCAGATTGATCCTAGGTATTCTTACTCCAAATGTTGCTCACAGTTCTAGAATAGTGCCCTTTTGCACCATGTCACAATAGTCTATAAAGGCACCTTTGATGCCACTCTGTCAACAATTTCACTATGTTGACAGCCTAAAGTACTGATTCTGGAAAGCTGTACAAAGAAAATTATGGTTTCAAACGTGTAAGAGAAAATCACTGAAAACTCTTGTACATTATGGCTATACTATAAGACCAGAGACAGAAATTTATAAAATTTTGATTTAAATTTTATATATCGGCATCCACTAGTTAGCAAAGATGGCCAAGGGACTGCAAAAGTACAATGGAAATGCAAAGAGTAGAATCGAAGAGTGTACAAAGATGTAATAACGCAAACCGTACAGGAGAAAAAATGAAGCACAATAAAATTCTAATGGGTAAATATTAAAAACAGGCAAAGATCAAAAGGTGGGGTGACAACAGTAGAAACCCTAGATCAGTTAACGCCTGCAAAGATGTGCTGCACTGCTGGCTACAGTGTCATTAGTAACTCTCCTTACATCCAAGGCAGGCAAAAAGTTGGTGATGAGATTAGTGTTGACAACTAGCCCAGAATTCTGAGATCCGTGCCACCTGACGAATCTCATAGTGGTGACTAGATCACAAGGCCTCTTATGAGGTGACCATCCAAAGGCGAAAGTAGGAAGTGATAAGTCTACATCCGACAAGATGGGAAGACCCGTCATTGTGGACTTTCTCTGGAAGATATAGCATCTCATGTAGGTACTATGAACAGGACAAGATGTTTCTAACAAGATGCGAAGACCTGTCATTGTGGGTTTTCTGTGGATGATATAGCATCTCACGTGGGAAGAGGAGAAGATATTTTTACTAATAATACTGTGTATAAGTCCCCAACAAAACATATGAATCTTTGAACAAAGAGCGGTACCGGCCACAAATCTTATAATAAATATGACAATCTAAAATTAAATTGCTTCTCGAACTCAGTTTACCAAATACAAAGTTGTGCAAGTGCAATGCTCCCTCAAAAGATGATTTGTCTTCATATGGAGCTAATGAGAACAAACCCAAAGTCGTGCTAGAGGGACCTTCAAGCTACAGGATAGTTGTATCCTGATATACTCTAGGGTGTTGATGAGGCCGTAATAGATATGGAAGTAAAAGTGGAAGTAGTAAATGATTTTTGGAGTTAGAGGCTCCTTTGGCTCAGTCCATTTGACTTTTAATAAGTCTTGTAGATCTCCTCACAAATACCTTTGTAGAACAAACCCAAAGTCATGCTCGAGGGACCTTCAAACTACAGGGTAGTTGCATCTTGAATCTTGATATACTCTAGGATGAGGCCGTCCTAGATATGGAAGTAAAAGTGGAAGTAGAGATTGAGTTTTGGAGTTGTTGACCACCTATTTCACTAGGGGTCAACTCCATGTTCCATGAAGATATGTACCTAGCGGTACAACCATTTTGAATACTTTTTGCTCGATAGGGCAAATTTTGCCCCCGACACGCTTTTCTATGTAATCGGAATTTCCGCTTCCCTGCGTGGGATAACCTAGGACTTTATCAGTAGGGAAGTCCTTTCATCGAGTGTTTTTTTTCCTCAGGTAATTAACCTTTTTTAACTACAATTTTAATTATCCTTGAGTTTTTCACTCACAATAATTCTTGGAAGTGGTGAAAGGCATTCTAATGATCGAGCCCAAGGGGTGACTAAGGGCTAGAAGTGTTGTAAATGACCATGCTAGAAATCTCCTAGAGTCTTGCGGAATTCCGTTAATTTTTGATAGGATTTTTTTTTTAAATTAAAATTCCCACACTGGGAATTTTTAATTATTTTTTATGTAAAGTGTAAAAAAGTGGTCCTTGGGGATTTTGTATAGGGGTATGAGTACTCAAATCAAATGGTTTATGAACCCCTACACCCTTGAACCAAGTCTCAACTCATTTGGACAAGTTTTGCTAGGCCATTGTCCATGAGGAGTCCAAGTCGGTAAAAAATCAGCATGTAATTGGCTAAATTAAAATAGCCAAATTTTGTAAAAGTCACTAAAGTCATGAGAGAGAGTGGGAAAAGGATTCATAATATTTTTCCTAAGCTGGGAAAGTGATTGTCCACTTTAAAAACACTCCCTTGCTAAGCCAACAACCCAAAGTGACAATTTCCTAAGAAGAGAGGCACCCCCCTTGCTCATGAATTCATGAAAAATTAAAAATATAGCAAGAGGGTGCCCAAAACTTTGGGTATACCCACCTTTGACCCTAACTACCCTTTTGATGAGTGGGAAAGGTGTTTTCCCCTTTCCCCACTCACCCCTCATCCCCCACCTCACTAACCCTAAAAGTGCGCCCCCTTGAGGAGACACTCCCCCAATGGATGGATGACACTTGGAGCTCATCCAAGTGGGGTCCCTCCTCTTCCTCATCTATAAAAGAGAGCCTCTCCTCCTCATTTTTTCATCAATTCTTAGAGCAAGTCTATTATGCCAAAATTTCTCCCATTTTTTCCTCTCTCTCTCATGTTCTCATTGTAAATCTTGCTACAAGTATTTGTAGCAACATTTTGTGGATAATAAAGGAAGCTTTGGAGAATCTANGGAAGTAGTAAATGAGTTTTGGAGTTAGAGGCTCCTTTGGCTCAGTCCATTTGACTTTTAATAAGTCTTGTAGATCTCCTCACAAATACCTTTGTAGAACAAACCCAAAGTCATGCTCGAGGGACCTTCAAACTACAGGGTAGTTGCATCTTGAATCTTGATATACTCTAGGGTGTTGATGAGGCCGTCCTAGATATGGAAGTAAAAGTGGAAGTAGTGATTGAGTTTTGGAGTTGTTGACCACCTATTTCACTAGGGGTCAACTCCATGTTCCATGAAGATATGTACCTAGCAGTACAACCATTTTGAATACTTTTTGCTCGATAAGGCAAATTTTGCCCCCGACACGCTTTTCTATGTAATCGGAATTTCCACTTCCCTGCGTGGGATAACCTAGGACTTTATCAGTAGGGAAGTCCTTTCATCGAGTGTTTTTTTCCCTCAGGTAATTAACCTTGTTTAGCTACAATTTTAATTATCCTTGAGTTTTTCACTCACAATAATTCTCCAAAGTGGTGAAAGGCGTTCTAATGATCGAGCCCAAGGGGTGACTAAGGGCTAGAAGTGTTGTAAATGACCATGCTAGAAATCTCCTAGAGTCTTGCCGAATTCCGTTAATTTTTTATAGGATTTTTTTTTAAATTAAAATTCCCACAAACTGGGAATTTTTAATTATTTTTTATGTAAAGTGTAAAAAAGTGGTCCTTGGGGATTTTATATAGGGGTATGAGTACTCAAATCAAATGGTTTATGAACCCCTACACCCTTGAACCAAGCCTCAGCTCATTTGGACAAGTTTTGCTAGGCCATTGTCCATGAGGAGTCCAAGTCGGTAAAAAATCAACATGTAATTGGCTAAATTAAAATAGCCAAATTTTGTAAAAGTCACTAAAGTCATGAGAGAGAATGGGAAAATGATTCATAATGTTTTTCCTAAGCTGGGAAAGTGATTGTCCACTTAGAAAACACCCCCTTGCTAAGCCAACAACCCAAAGTGACAATTTCCTAAGAAGAGGGCCCCCCCCCCTTGCTCATGAACTCAGGGAAAATTTAAAATATAGCAAGAGGGTGCCCAAAACTTTGGGTATACCCCCCTTTGATCCTAACTACCCTTTTGATGAGTGGGAAAGGTGTTTTCCCCTTTCCCCACTCACCCCTCATCCCCCACTCACCTCACTAACCCTAAAAGTGTGCCCCCTTGAGGAGACACTCCCCCCATGGATGGATGACACTTGGAGCTCATCCAAGTGGGGTCCCTCCTCTTCCTCATCTATAAAAGAGAGCCTCTCCTCCTCATTTTTTCATCAATTCTTAGAGCAAGTCTATTATGCCAAAATTTCTCCCATTTTTTTCTCTCTCTCTCATGTTCTCATTGTAAATCTTGCTACAAGTATTTGTAACAACATTTTGTGGATAATAAAGAAAGCTTTGGAGAATCTATTCTGTGCATTGGAAATCTTCTTGATGCTCTTCATGGTGTTCTTGTGAGGTGATATTGTGCATTTTATTTCTTGTATTTTCTTGTATTCACTAGTTTAACTTGGAAACCCAAGCAAAGAATTTTGCTTGGGAATAATTAGTGGTAGTATTACTATTAATTTTGTGGTAGTTTCTTTTCAAGTTTGCAAAGTATTTTGCATGCTTTTTAGATGCTCTCACCTCCTTGTGTCTTGTGTAGCAAGGGATATACATGTTTGCAGGTCACTAGAGGATTGGAGGAGTGACTTTTAGAGTAGAAAACTCACTCATTCAATCAACCAAAGTTTCCATTGTTTTCCTCCTCTTGTATCCACCATCTCTTTTATTTCACAAGAACTTATTTGCTCTATAGTGGTCATTAAAAACTCACTCTTATTTTCAAGTTTCTCTACTCAAATTTGTGTTTCATTGGGCTAATAAAATTTAACAAAATCTTTGGTGTTTGTAGCATTTTCTAGCAAAGAATACCTTGCTGATTTTTATGAAGGTTTTCAATAACGAGGAAGTGCTACTTGTTTTGAGCCCCCAAGGCATTCCAAAGGCATTCTAAACTTGGGATATCAAATCCCTCTTCATCTCCCTTTTCTAAAGTGTTGTAAGCAACCCAAAGAGAGTCTCTTGGGTTTGCCTTCTCTCAAGAAAGATAAAAATATGATATTGTAATAATTTAGGAAATATTGCCCACAGCTTGCAAAGAGATTGGCCTAAGTGATCCTTGCAAAATCATGAAGGCTAGAGTTAGATTTATTTTTCTTGCATTTCTTTCATTATACCCACCTTGGTCAAAACGGTAGGCTAGTCCTCCACTTGTGCCATTGTTGTAGGGTTGCTCTTTATTTCTAAGTCTTTTAATTTTCTTTCATTATATCCACCTTGGCCAAAACGGTAAGCTAGTCCTTCACTTGTGCCATTGTTGTGGTTGCCTTTGCTTTCTTGTCATTTAAATTCTTTTATTACACCCACCTTGGCGAAAATGGTAGGCTAGTCCTCCACTTGTGTCATTGTTGTGGGGTTGCAAATTTAAATTTCCAAGTCATTTCAATTATTGCAAAAGTAATCATATTTGTGCTCCATCTCTGCCACTTATTCTCTCCCCTTGCCACTTTGTGGATCCTGGGTGACAAGAAAGGGCAAAGGTTTGGAGTTTAGTAATTAGGCATACAAACTTGTATTGCTTCAATCACCAAAAAAGGTGACTTGGGAGGCTACAAGGGGTGTAAGTTGGGGACGGCTTCATGGCACTATGTGTCCTCCTTGTTTGAGCACAGCATTCCGGGTTGACCTGTGGAGCTAGGGAAGGGCCTTGTTTGCCCTTCTTCTTGAGCACCCATCGATTGCTTTTGGTTGAGGGGATAACAATTTGGGATAGTCACATAGTCTAGGCTTGTATCTATCACACTTTAGTCCCCCTAATTCAAGAGAGACTTAAAACGTATTAAAATTAACCTACACACTACTTTCACAACATTGCACTTCTAGTTCTCAAAGCTATTTCAATTTCTTCAAGTTGTGCAAATTTACACTTCAAGCAACTTACTTTTCATGTAATTCTAATTTCCAAGTAATTTCGTGTTTTAAGTCACTTTCTCTCATTATGGATGTTTACATAAACTAAAACACCTCTATTTTTGTTATAAGCATTCTTTATTTATTTGGCGATATTTGTATAAAGCTAGTATTCTTTTCACTATCTAATCCATTGTGTAGATATTTCACTATCTAGTTTATAGTTGTATAATCTTTTGGTTGTTCATTTCATTGTATATATATATTTCATGTTGTATTTCAATTTGTAAATAATATTCATAATTAGTAAGTGCAAAGTACTTTCCTTTACTCTTTGTGGATATCCCATAGCATCATTTACTTTGGTATAATTGTAATTTGTTGTATCTCTCATTGACTCCATTTATATATCTTTAGGCACTAGTCTTAACATTGTTTAGTGGATAATGTAATGTTCCTGACTTGGCTAGTCTAGGAAACACTGTTAATGTGTGTGTAGGATTAAATGTTTACAGCATACAAATGATCATACAAATAACAAATACGACAAAGGACTGCAAAGTTTATATTATGATATCTTTGCAGAGTACAAAGGCCGAATGCGGCTAAATAAAATGAATCACTCGGCTAGATCAAAAGACAAAAGGATCTTATAGCCGGAATACAATAAGAAAACTAAATGATAATACTCGATAATAGATGAGCACTGCGGGATCAATTGATGAGTTGGAACTATGGTAGCTCGTACGGTAACTGTTGGAAGTTTGGAAAGTTAGCCCTGGCAGCTATACCTCTCGAAATGGCCTGGAAACTGTCCCAAATGGTGCACCCTGCTCAAGCTCTCAGGCCTGGTAACTGACCGGCCCCTCTGTCGGTGCGTCTGGACCCCGAATGGATCCCCCTGGGAGAATGCGCCCCTCTATCACTGGCAAAATGCGTCCTAGTGATTCTACCGTCGGAATCGGACGAGATATGTCTCAAAATGATCGCCTTGGTCTACTGGGAAATGAGTTGGAAGGGTTTCCATGAATCTGGTCTGATGCTCGCTCTNATACAAATAACAAATACGACAAAGGACTGCAAAGTTTATATTATGATATCTTTGCAGAGTACAAAGGCCGAATGCGGCTAAATAAAATGAATCACTCGGCTAGATCAAAAGACAAAAGGATCTTAGCCGGAATACAATAAGAAAACTAAATGATAATCCCGATAATAGATGAGCACTGCGGGATCAATTGATGAGCTAGAACTATGGTAGCTCGTATGGTAACTGTTGGAAGTTTGGAAAGTTCGCCCTGGCGGCTATACCTCTTGAAATGGCCTGGAAACTGTCCCAAATGGTGCGCCCTGCTCAAGCTCTCAGGCCTGGTAACTGACCGGCCCCTCTGCTGGTGCGTCTGGACTCCGGATGGATCCCCCTGGGGGAATGCGCCCCTTTCTCACTGGCAAAATGCGTCCTAGTGATTCCACCGTCGGAATCGGACGAGATATGTCTCAAAATGATCACCTTGGTCTACTGGGAAATGGGTCAGAAGGGTTTCCATGAATCTGGTCTGATGCTCGCTCTGGAACCCCAAATGTGCTCGCCAAAAGTGTCGCACGTCCAAGTCTGGAAAATGCGTCCCAGTTGATTCCTCCGTCGGAATCTAATGAGGAACCAGGCAAAAGATGCGCCTTGCCCTCCTCTCAAATGGGTCAAAGGGAAATCTCGAAATTCTCCCTGGATGGGATAAGTCAACTAAAAACCCTCTCAGAAGTTGCGCCCTCACTCTGGATGAATGCGCCCTTGCTGCTGAACACTGTGTAACTACTGTTGAAGAATGATGGAAGACCTGGATGATCTTCCCAGTGACTAGAGTGTCTCAACACCGAAATCTGCCAACTGGTGTCTTCCTCCTGAAATCCACTGAACTATCTCTCTTGAGATGCGCCTCTTCTCCTCAATGACAAGTCATAATCTACATAATGATGAATTAGGTCGCTAACCCTTCCTTTATAGCTTTCCAAAGCCCTAAATCATGCTGAAACCCTAATTCACTATTGACTTCCAAAACCCTAAATCACTGTTGAAACCCTAATTCACTGTTTACTTCTATTTTTAGCTCATAATGACTTAAAAGCGCTTTTAACCCTTTTTAGCTCAATGTCACTTTCCGAATATAACACCTGTCACTGGAGTGACCTCTAGTAACCCTGTTTACCCCTCTTTGGCCCTGGCTATAGTCTAACCGGGCGGTTTAGACCATTAAGCCTCCTCTCTGGAGCTGCTATTTGGAAAGGGACATTACAGTCCTCCCTTCCCAAAATTGCTTGTCCTCGAGCAATACCGGTCCAGGGTGCTACAACACCTGCTCGTTCTCCCAAGTAGCGTCCTCTACTGGAAGCCCTCTCCATCTGATCAAACACTCTTTGATGACCCTGCTCCTCAGTTTCCGCTCTCAGAACTCCAAAACCTCCTCCGGAACTAACTCCAACTATCCCTCCTCATCCAACGGGGGAAGCTCCTCGGATGTGCTAATGAATTGTCCTAGTGCCTTTTTGAGGTAAGACACGTGGAATACGTTATGAATCTTGCTCCCCTCTGGAAGCTCTAGCTCGTAAGCAACCTCGCCTACTCGGCGCATGATCCTATAAGGACCATAAAATCTAGGCTTGAGCTTCTCGGCCCCACTCTTCTTCAGAGATGACTGTCTGTAGGGTTGGAGTCCCAAGAAAACCAAATCTCCAACCTCAAAGCTGCGCTCTATCCTGTGCCTGTCCACACTTATCTTCTGTCGGTTTTGCGCCATCTGCAGGTTCTCTTTCAACAACTTGAGAATCTCCTGACTCTCTATGATCCAATCCTTGGCCTTGGGAGCTCTGCTCTCCCCGAAAACCAAGTCTACCAAAGTGGGAGCATCATATCCGTACAATGCTCGGAAGGGTGTCATACCAATGGACATGTGGAAGGTGGTGTTGTAGCAATGT
>JASDQU010683752.1:17571-44740 GCA_032191745.1 Picea mariana | reverse complement strand
GCAATTTCCTTCCGACCCAGTTGAGATCCAGCCAGGGCGCTCAGATTGAACCAGTTTCCATCAGATTCTAACGGTGGAATCTTGTAGGGCGCATCATCCAACCATTTAGGGTGCAACTCTTCCGGCAGGACATTTGAGGTTGTAGACAGAGCATCAGGGCAAATCCGAGGAAACCCTTCCGACCCAGTTCTGCATTTGGCGAGACGATCGTTTTGAGTCCTATAGCAGCAGATTTTGTTGGTGGAATCATTTGGGGCGCATCCAGTGTCCTAGGAGGTGTGAAAACCCCCCAGGGGTCCAGATCCAGTGCCTCAGAGACCAGATCTAACATCCAACACTCATCCATTTCAGTCTAGAGGCTAGAGCGCTTCTATTGGAGCAGTTTTAGCTCATTCCGACAGTCTATCCTATCGGACGAGTTTTCCAGCTGGTAGCGGTTACCGTATTTCTCCGGAATTGCATATTTTTTCCGATCCATCCATGCATGCATCAGAGTTGCCTTCATCTTCTGATCACAGGTATTTTTATGCTATTTGTTTGTATTCTAGTGACGATCCATGAGGTCTAGCTGACGATTATACTCTATATTTCTAGTATGTTATTGTATTTCCATGCTTGAGTCACATAATACATGTTATTGGGCATTTGATGTTCTTTACTTCTGCATGCATCCTTTATATACTGTTTAAACCATAAATACGCAACATGCACATGCAATAACCCTAAATATCTCAAACACACAACTGAAACGCATCCAGAAATCCCCAGTGTATCAGATCTGCGAGACAGAACATTAGATTAGTAGCAAATATCTTGATTAGCAGGATCAGGGACATTTCAAACTCCAAGGCTTACAAGATATATGTACCAGGTCAAAGACAAATAGAGGTAAGCAAAGATGTGACCTTCCATGAGGAAGTCGCATTCGAGAAATCCAGAGAGCTTCAGGAGGAATCAGAAGCAGTTCAGCCAGCTTCACCCTCTTCAAAAAATGAAGAGTCAGATGATCAAAGGGAGGAACCTCATGAAGGGCCAAGTCATGAGCCTTTAGAACCTGCTGAAGAGTTAGAAAGAACTCTTGAAGAACTTCCAGCCAAAAGGAAGCCAAGGTGGCTTCAAGAAACAGTGCAGGAAGCAGAAAAGATAGTTGCTCCCAAAGGAAATTTCAGGGAAAGTAAGAGGCCTCATAGGTTTGGAGGCAATGTTGCACTGATGAGCAGCATCAGTGATGCCGAACCTGCTTCATTTGAAGAAGTAGATAAATTACAAGTATGGAAGGATGCCATGCTTGAGGAATACAAGTCTATTCTAAAGAACAATGTCTGGGACATTGCGCTGAGGCCAAAGGACAAATCGGTGGTCTCTTCCAAATGGATCTATAAGATCAAACATGCATCTAATGGGAGCGTGGAAAAGTTCAAAGCAAGATTTGTAGCCAGAGGCATCACTCAGAAAGAAGGAATCGACTACGAAGAGACTTTTGCCCCTGTAGCCAGGTATACCTCCATTCGAACTATTATTGCATTAGCTTCAGTTCTTGGTTGGAAGCTACATCAGATGGATGTAAAAACAACATTCTTGAATGGAAATATTGAATAGGAGGTCTTTGTGGAACAACCAGATGGTTTTGTACTGCATAACAAAGGCAATCATGTATGCAAGCTAAGGAAGGCCCTATATGGTCTTAAGCAGGCTCGCAGAGTTTGGTATGATAGGATTGATGGCTTTCTTAAAAGCCTGGGCTTTCAAAAAAGTGATGCTAATGCAAATCTATACTTCAAGGTAAGAGGTAACCAACCTGTTATACTAATCCTATATGTTGATGATCTCTTTCTAACAGGAGATGAAGAGCTAATAACCTGGTGTAAGAGGGAGCTAACCTCAGAATTTGAGATGAAAGACTTAGGCTTGACGCATTACTTCCTAGGATTGGAAGTGTGGCAAAGACAGGGCGAGATATTTCTGGCACAAGGAAAATACACAGTGGATGTAATAAAGAGGTTTGGTATGATGAATTGCAAATCCATGTCTACTTCGATGGTTACCAACTTGAGGAAGCTGCATGATTCTGATACAGGTTCATATTTGGTGGATCCCACCATGTAGAGGCAGCTGATTGGATCATTTATGTATATGATCCACACCAAGCCAGATATATGTTATGCAATGATTGCAATGAGTCAGTTCCTGATTGAACCAAGACAGAGACACTGGGTGGCAGCAAAGCACATCTTGAGATATCTTAGAGGAACCATTACCTATGGTCTGAGATATACATCCAATGGTGGTTTATTTCTGCATGGGTATGAAGATGTTGACTGGGCAGGAAGCCTAGTGGATCGGAAGAGTACTTTCAGATACTGCTTCAGTTTAGGATCTGCTATGATCTCTTGGTTAAGTAGGAAACATGGGTACATTGCACAGAGTACAACAGAGGCTGAGTACATTGCAGCAAGTGATGCTAGCAAGGAAGCAGTACGGCTCAGCAAATTGGTTTATGGGTTGTTCGGTGACAAGCTCGAGACAACGGTGGTTCACTATGATAATCGAAGTTGCATAAAACTGCCAAAGAACCTGATATTTCACGACAGGTCAAAACATATTGACATGAAGTACCACTACATCCGAGAGTTGGTCCAAGAAAAACTGTAAAGTTACAGTACATAGCCCGAGCAAGCTGGTAGCTGATATCCTGACCAAGCCTTTGACATCGAGACAGTTTGTGTAGCTGAGAAGCAAGCTTGGTGTGGTTGAGAATGCATCCCTCGCTGAGAGGGAGTGTTAAATTTGGCAGCATCGACAATCATTCTCCAATGAGAGGCCATATGGGCCACCCTGAGGCTAGCTAGGGAGATTTGGAGAATCAACCAGTCTTGTGAGGTATTGACAAAAGCCAGGGGGAACGTACAACCTCTGTGAGTCAAACCAAAAGTTAGGACAAACAAGATGCTATTTAAGTCTAATGCAAAAGTCAGGGGGAACGTACAACCACTATGAGCATAGACAGTCTAGTGCAAAAGTCAGGGGGGATGTACAACCTCTGTGAGCATAGACAAACTAGTGCAAAAGTCAGGGGGAACGTACAACCTCTGTGAGCCTAGTCAAGCCTTGTGAGCCATGAGCAAAAGTCAAGGCATCTAGCAAAAGTTAGGTTCAATATAAAATTCCTATGAGCTAGAAACAAACGATATTCCTAATATTGCAAATGATATAAATGTATTGATCTAGTGCGTTGGCACGTGTAACATTATCCACCATGAAGAGAAATTTGAATTTCCTTGTAAAGAGTCGAGTTGTAACTGAAGTCTCAAGGTTAGTTATATTTTCGAACTAAAGTGTAATGTTGAGTTGTAATTGAAGTCTCAAGTCTAGTTCTATTTTTGAACTAAAGTGCAATGCTGAGTTGTAACTGAAGTCTCAAGTCTAGTTCTATTTTCGAACTAAAGTGTAATGCTGAGTTAAGTCAAACATGCTTTCACACCTCTATTTCGAGCCCTCTCCACTTCTCCTCCATTCCTTTATAAGCAGAGGTCGACCCCTCTCTTCTACACAGTTTATATGCAGGTTAAGGGTGAAGCATATAGAGGCGCATATCAGTGAGATAGAGGCAGCACAATAGAGGAGCATATCAGTGCTATATATCAGCATATAGAGGCAGCAAACAGTGCTGTGTAGGACAGCATACAGAGGCAGCATAACAATGTTGTATTTCAGCATATATAGGTGCATATAGATGCAACAAACAGTGCTGTGTAGGACAGCATACCGATGCAGCATAACAGTGTTGTATATCAGCATATAGAGGCAGCAAACAGTGCTATGTAGTACATCATATAGAGGCAGCATAACAGTGTTGTATATCAGCATATAGAGGTGCATATAGAGGCAACAAACAGTGCTGTGTAGAACAGCATACAGAGGCAGCATAACAGTGTTGTATATCAGCATATAGAGGCAACAAACAGTGTTGTGTAGATCAGCATATAGAGGCGCATATCAGTGAATTAGAGGCAGTTTCAACAGCCCATATCAGAGCTGATATATCTGTCTTTGAAAGCAACTAGGATACATCTGTTAGAAATAGGGAAAATAATAGAAAATATACCTTTTCAAAATTTTAGTTGGCTGGATCAGCAAGAACACAGTAACTCTAAACAGATCTGTACTAAAAAAACATTTCTGAGTATACACATCAATTAGATCTGAAACAAACAATGTTTCTGAGCATGCACATCAATTAGATCTGAACCAAACAATATTTTTGAGCATGCACAATAATTAGATCTGAACTAATAACAATATTTCTGAGCATGCACAACAGTTAGATCTAAACTAATAACAATGTTTCTGAGCATGCACAACAGTTAGATCTAAACTAATAACAATGTTTCTGAGCATGCACAACAGTTAGATCTAAACGAATAACAATGTTTCTGAGTATGCACAATAATTAGATCTGAACTAATAACAATGTTTTTGAGCATGCACAACAGTTAGATCTGAACTAATAGATCTAAAATATTAAGCATTTCAAAATAGTAGATCTGAACTAAACAATAGATAAAACTGAAAATACAATTTCAACTTACCTCTGAAGAAGAACTTGACACATAAGTGTGATGATAACCCTTTGAATATGCTCAGATAAGTCTAGGACTCATGGATCAACCTCAATGGGTTAGATCTCTATCAATGAGAAAGTAGGACTGGTATGCCACCTTAGAGAAAATCCCACACACAAGACAATAAAACCCCAAACTGAAATTCTGGGAGCAAACCCTAGTCCCAGCCACTCACACTGAGAAATCTCAAGAAGAAAGGGTGTAACAGTAAATGAGGGACTGGCTAGATGTTCCAGAGCTGAACCAAAGGTGGACGGCTGCCTACGTTGAGGGTCTAGCAACCCAGCAAGGATGTCGCAGCCCTCAAGCCTCCAGTTCTGCTCAAGAAGGGGGGACGACAACTTCAAGAAGGGTTTCCGCCACTTTAGACGAGGGTTGGCTGTAGTAGACTGGCAACAGAGGAGAGGGCGACAACTTAAACACTTGGCAACAACAATCAAATCAACCCTTGACACAGTATAAAGATACCTGGCAGCAGCAAGGAAAAGACCTTCAACACAACATATCAAAAGGACCTGACAACAACAGAGAAAAGAGGCTGATCTGAACTATCACAAGGAGGCCGCACCACACATAGAAGAACTCAGAGCAATCTGCCACACTTGGAAGAGAAGAGAATGAGTGAATGAAAAGATGAGGGGGAAGAGTTTCTATTTATAGTTTTAGGCTAGGAATAGGCTTATAAAAATATAATTAATATAATAACATATTAATTTAATATGTTATATTCAAATATTAATTAATATTTTCCGTATTATGCCCTAAAACAAAAATACAAACCCCACTCAAACCCAAACTCAAAAACCAAAGGGTGAAGAACAAATAAGGGGTTTAGGAGAGGCAGAGAGGTTTACTTAGTGGCAACACATGTCCATATAATTCTCAAGGTGACCAATTAACTTTATCATAACTGCATAAGGGGTACATCCCACAATGTGGTCATGCTCATCTTCATAATCTCTCCTAGGTCCTGTGGACCATCCTGAGAGAGTGGAAGAGGATCACACACCAACACATCTTGGTATTACACCAAGATCTACCTGATCAAGGACCAGGTTGCCCCAGAACATATTTGGGGTCTTATCCACCAAGGTACAAGACCAAGGATCAACCCATGCTTTAGACATGGGTACCCTAGAACACATCTAGGGGCCCTAAAAATATCTAGGGACTTATACTGCTTGGTCTCAGACCAAGAACCCCAGTCATCTATTGGGGGCCCTTACAAGGGTCTTTGCCATGGCTCTAACTGCTTGGTCCTAGACCAAGAACCCCAAGAGTGTACTAGGGGCCCTAGTTCACAACTAGGGTCTTATGCCATCCTCCAAGGAGAATGGCTCTTGCAGCTGCATTAAATTCAACATCTATTTCAGCAAGGTCTCTTAGGTCTCTGTCAGGTCAAAGTCAACTTGGCAAGCTCTTTAAGAGCAAAGAATTCATGGTGGATATTTGTAAGTGATCTTACATTATTAATTCAATAAAGGAATATCGTTTGTTGGGGTTTTTCTCCCTGTACAGGGTTTCCCCAAGGTATATATGTTGTTGATGTGTATGCTTACGTATCTACATGATTATTGCTATTCAGTTATGATTCTATATTGTTGAAATGTATTAAGCTGGAATCAAAGTGTTGAAGAATTCAAAGAAATAATCCGCATAAGAAATCAAGCTCATAATTTAACAGTTCTTCTTTTGGAATGCTGCCAAAAGAGTTGCATCTGTAGGAACAGTGACGAGATTCGATTGTGTGTTGTTCACAATGTCCCATAACTCAGCTTCCTCTAGCAACAAAACTATCCTCTCCTTCCAAGGACTAAAGTTCGCTGCCCCATCCAACCTATCTTCGAACCTAAAGCCAATAGCCATGAACTTCTCAACTGAAACTCAGCTCTTCCCCTTCCTTCTTCCAGGAAAAACCCCTCTGCACTCACTGCAAATCAAGTGTCAAATCTCGTCTGTTGAACCTCAGAGCTCCTACTCTGATACCTTGTAGAAATAACTCAGATAAACACTTAGCCAACAAACAGAGTTCAACCTCCGATAAAGACTTGAGTAAATTACTGTACTTTATGAGCAGAAACACAGAATGACTAAGATCTGGAAAATATAGCAGTGGAAATATAAATGAACAGCAGACACATTCACACATTTAACACAGAAAAGTTATTGGCAATGCCCCTGGAAAAACCCACAAGGGGAAAACCAGTCAAGGAGATTCTTCTAATTGAGCTCTTAGGAAAAAACTTTGAATTTACAACAGCAATAGATTCAGCATTAAATACAGTTGTACTTATCTCAAGTACACAGTCCAGCTCCTAGAAATTCATGCCCAAAACAGCACCTCGTTTTCTGGGCAGCAAGAACAATCAACCAGCAAAGTAAGGTCGACCCATTAACTTCTGTAACAGAACCTTGAAATCCGTGCCCAACTTCTGTAATTCAGCTAAGGACAGTATGGATTTACCCACAGCAGATGCCTCGAAATCCATGCAGCTGTCTCAAAATCAGCAACCAAAAACTGCCTAGATTTCTGTGCAGAAGTACTCTGTACGGACAGTATTAAATGGTTGTACAGTCTTTTTTAATGCCTTGTTGTATGGACTGATTCAATGGCTGAATCTTTCCTAGGGATGTGTGCCCCCTCTCCTTGGGAAGCATGCCTATCCCTCTTTGTTGTAACTCTTTTCCTCTAACTCAATCTTACTCTCTTGGAAATTGTGACCCTTCAACTTCCACTCAAGCTCTCCATGGGAAATATGTGCCCCACCTCTCCTCTAGTGCTCCTTTTATTACTCATTAATGAGTAACTGCCCTAACCCTTGGTCTTCCAATGAGATAGATGGTCAAGATTAAATCTTGCCTCATGAGATCAACGGTTGTGACTTAATCATCCGTTGAGTTCACTTAAATCACTTAAGTGACCCACACTTCATAAAGTCACTTTTACCCATCACTTTATAAACTCACTAGAGAAGAAACATTTGCTCGGTCACTTCTACATGTTGAGCGCTGGCAATGCAGTACCTACGAGCTACAAAATCTGACAGGTTTTACATTGGAATATGGTATATCAACAAACTGTTTGATGGAAGTCCTAACCCAAATTCTCACTAAAACATAACAGCAGCCAATAGAAAATTATATCAGCCATAAGGAGGGACACTACAATAGCTCAAAAATACAACTATGAAGAGAGTTTCAGCTCGCTTGCAGCAACTACAAACCTTCTTATCGCTTCCCACTGCTATTCTCTGCTGTTTTTGGGTGAAAACTATTTCCCCACTGCTAAAAGTTGCCATCTAGTCTTTTCCAAAACGCCCTTGGTCTGCTGGTCTGGAAAATGTAAAATGAAGTGTGAAGAATGGCAATGGACCATAAAACCCTCAATGGCCTGCTCTTTTTTCCAATTGTTTTTTTTTCTTAAAATTGAAATGTTTTCTTATAATTTTCTTCCAAAACACCAAAACCTGTTTCCAGCCATTGGCAATGGAAATGGGCCTCCTGTGATATTTCTTGCAATATATGTTATGACTTATGGGTATAAAAATCTGTGCGTACTCATGGTCTTTATATAAATTTTGAACTGAGTGAAAGCCTTTGAATCTTGTGTTTTCTGTCAATTTGACATCCATATTTCTCTTTGAACTGCACTTTGTCTTCTTGCTTTGTAATAACATAGTTTCATTTCATAATATTCAACAGGTTTTGGAAGCCCTTAAAGAATCAACTTGTGCCAGGCCAGCAGTTTTTGCAATGTCAAATCCAACTAACAATGGTGAGTTTTTTTTCAAGTTTATTCGCAGTGTCTGATGGTCAATGTTAGTTGTATTTAGTTTCTATGTAACAGATAAGACACGGACAGACTATTCATGTTGTGGTCCTTAAATGTGCAAATTTCTTATTTCTGGAATGCAGCTGAATGTACAGCCGAGCAAGCTTTCGACGCTGCAGGACACCATATAGTTTTTGCAAGTGGAAGTCCATTTCCTGATGTGGATCTTGGTTTGTGCCTTTTAGTAGACCTATACAATAATATCTCACTTAACAAAGTTTATTTTGTATTCTTCAAAATAAATTTCTTTTCATTCAAAGTCAATTTCTTTGGCTCGTTTTGGGAACATTGATTGTTTATGCTGTTGTCCTTCAGGAAATGGCCAAATCGGACATTCCAACCAAGGAAACAATATGTACCTTTTCCCAGGGTTTGTTTCTCCTTTCACCTGGTGTCTAGAGAGTTTGATTGCATGAAGCTATATAGACATTTCAGTTTTCTTATAAATTTTGACACTTTTTTTCTCTGATGATTAAGAATTGGGCTGGGTACACTTCTCTCTGGTGCTCGTCTCATTTCAGATGGCATGCTTCAAGCTGCAGCGGAATGGTAAACATCCATAGTATTTGAGCATTTAGCAGGACGGCAATCTACAATTATTAGTATACCTGTTTTAGTCTTTGAACACAATTCTTATTTTCTGTCTAATTTGATCATGCAAAATCATCATGCCTTTAGTTTTATGAAGGAAATCCACATTGTTGAGCAAAGTATGCTGCTTTACATCTATTTTTTCCACTCTATTTTTTTAATAGACTTCTTATATTGATATTACAGCCTAGCTGAATGCATGACAGAGGAAGAAGTGCAAAGGGGTATTATATATCCCTCAACATCCAGGTACTTACATTTCTAATTGAAGATTATTAGTTGTATTTTGAGATCATAAAAAAAAAAGTTCTTATGATTAGTCCATTGTGTGTGCTATCCATAACTCCATTGATGCAGGATTCGTGAGATTACCATGGAGGTAGCTGCAAGTGTTGTGAGAGAAGCAGTGGCAGAGGATCTTGCAGAGGGCTTCCGAGATACAGATTCTAGAGAGCTTCGGCGTATGTCAAAGGTAGTGCATTTAGTTCCAGGAACTACAATCTTCACCTTTACTGCACAAAAATGTCCTTTTCCATTGCTTGTAAAGTGTTCCACCTAAAAAACCAGCTAAATGCACGGTATTTGTTCTACCAGTTTTGAAAGATACTTTGACACAATGCCACAAAAGCAATTTGCTCCATTTCTCTTTTCTTGGGGGACTTTCTTGATTTTTCACTTTGTTTATTAGCATTGATGTGATTGTGCTTCTTGTGACATTCACTACTCCATGGAGTGTTACCAACTGCATTTTTGGAGTCTCTACATTTATGAAGAGTCAGTGCCTATATGAGTCAAAAACTTTGAGCTTGAATGATTTCACTACGAAAATTGCAAGTCAATTCTAGTTAGTTGCAAGTCAGGAGTTTGATTCAGAAATTATTATCTTCCCTGCGTATAAGATCATCCTCTACTTACAGTAGTAATTGCTGATTTGTGGTATGATTTGCAGGAAGAGACTTTGGAGCATTTGGAAAAGCATATGTGGGTTCCAAACTATACACCATTGGTTTACCATAAACAATGATCAATGGAAAAAAGGCAGCAATATTCAGTGGCTTTGCAGATTCATTCCTAAGTTGCAACCATGAAATGAAAATTGTCAGACATAATATATATTTCATTACTCTTGGAGTAGCAGGGTAGGATTCCTGACATCTTATTTTGCATAAGAATCAGAGTTGTGACGTGAATGTCTCAAATTGCACTGAAAGAATATTGCATATTACATGTATTTGTTATAAATCATCCATTATGTCCATAACTTGGTTTCTGTCTCTACTGTAAGCAGTACTGTGCTTTCTATAGTAAGGCGATATTCTTTAGTATGCCAGTTCACTTAATAAATATGTCTTTTTTCCTTATAAGCAGTTCTTTTCACTGCCTTCCAACTCTGTATTATACTTGGGAAAATGTTTTGGAGTATGGAAGCTGGCCCCTAGTCATTGATTCTTTTTTTGCAATGTTAGCACTGAAAAGTAGTTTGCATTCATGTCAAATAGTGTTACTACACACTGGAATTGATGTTCAAGGAGAAGACATTAAAGTGAGCAAAAAATGCTGAAGGACAACACGGTCATTTTCTGAATTCTGAGAAAGGCATGGAAATGCAGTTTTATTTCAATGAGCATTAGTATGCTTAATGCTTTTGTGATAGGTTTTCAGAAGCAAAGAAAAAGGAAAATGAAAAGAAAACAAAAGGCACAAATATTCTAAATCTGGCCAAGACAATGGCAATGGGGATTTGGGAAACAGATTTAGCATTGGATAATTGACTTTTATAGTTATTGGAGTATAATGCTTCAATATGTCTAATGTAATAAAATGTAATAAAGGCATGTTACATAAGTGATCTTAATATTTAATTATGATAGCCATTGTTTAATAGATGTGATTAAGAAAAGGCAATTAGGTTATGCAATTGCCAATTAGCCAAATAAACAGGATTGATGTCAATGTATTCAATGACTCCATTATTATACCTGCT
This sequence comes from Picea mariana, assembly GCA_032191745.1. Classification (NCBI taxonomy): domain Eukaryota; kingdom Viridiplantae; phylum Streptophyta; class Pinopsida; order Pinales; family Pinaceae; genus Picea; species Picea mariana. Next base: position 33,711 of record JASDQU010683752.1, on the reverse strand, counting down.
GCGCCAGGTATGTAGTGATAGATTTGTGGTTTGACTACGTATTAGTTGAGGGTTGACCAAATATTTTTGAGTTTTTTCCAAAGTCTGAGATTAGAAAGAATTCTTTTTTTAATTATTTAAAAACAATTATTTGCTATCCGACTGGTTATTAAATTGAACCTCTTATGGCACAACCGACGACGCTCTGAATCCTCAAATAAATACAAACGTACTCGCTTTTGATTTTGGCATCATCTAATAGACTTTAATCCATACTGTCATGCACAGAGATCTATGGTACAATAGACTTTAATCCACACTCTCACCCTACCACCACGTGGTTTCCCGATGGTCTTTTTATTGTTCAGGAATCATGGATCAATACAACAATTTATGGTTGGTGTAGCGTTGTGTTAGATTTTCATTAGTTTCGTTAACATTAGATTTGCCATAGCATTTGTATCTTATTTTAACATTTAATAATCATATACTTAAATATATATATAAGAAACAGATAAACAAGCACAAGAGGACAAAGATTTATCCTGGGAAAACTCCAAACTCGGGGAAAAACCCAACCAACTTTTCTTAGAGAGAATATTCATGAACAAGCTTTAATCACAAGAGAAAAAACAACAATGAAGAACCTTGATAACAAATACTTATCTTCTTCTTCTTGTCAAAGCCTAGCGAGGGTAGACAACTGAGTCACCACAGAACTGGCGCAAGATAGGTGCATCACTAGCGCATCACAGAACCGGAATAACTGGTAATTGCAGCTGCAGTTGCCACTGCAACTGCTATTGCTACTACAATTGCTATTGTAACTGCTATTGCCACTGGCATGAAGCAATTGGGCAACACCACACAACCTTAGCGCAACTCTTCCAGAGGTAGCACACAAGAGAGATCACCAAGAACAATCAAGAATATCCTTCCCTAAGTGGGGCGCACTCTCCAAGAGAACCAGAAACCAGAAATAGCGAATTGTTGCAACTACCTAGTGTGCACTGTAGAAGGAGAACCGTGTGGTTGTACAAATGAACCGACCCAGATTTATATTTATACTAATCTGGGCGCCTTTCTGGGGCCGACTCTTATTTTGTGTCTTCAAATTTACTTTATTAATTATGTGGGCTGACTTCCCTTCCTGGAAATTATATTTCCACTTTATTATTATTTCTTGTGGACCGACTTCTCTTCTGTGGTCTTCTATTTCACTTTATTCTTTTCTGGGGTGTTCTTTAACTGTTCAATGGTCTTCCTTTGACTTCTTGGAATCTTTTTCTTCTCTAAGAAAAGTTGTCTAGGAGGAAAATACCTCCCGCAGCTACCAAAACATCAACACGTTGTTTCTGCAAAACAAGTCATTTATGATCTATATGGTTGGTGTAACATTGTTTCTGCAAAACAAACAAGTCATTCATCTATATGATCTAAATGATCAAGACATTGCCATAGATCAAGCTTTCTGCTTACTGGATTCTTTTTAATTATTTTGCATTTCGTTTGAGAGCCCTTCAATTCCTATAGTTCGTCAGATCTCCGCAGAGGAATAAAAGTCTACAAAGGACCCTTTGCCTGCACATTGTCGATATGGCAACTGTAAGTCCTGATGTGTTCTAGATTTAGAGTTCGATTATCTGTCATTATTGCTGAAATGTTGATTGATCTGCAGAAAACTGTGATCCAGCTGGACATAACGTGCTCTAAATGCAAGAAGGTCACCTTGCATTCTGTTATGAAAATCGAAGGTAATTAACTATTGGGGTTATTGCGATTTAATTTGCTTTGGTGTTAATATTTATGAATGTTTGGGTGATTGCAGGAATTGATTCCCTGATGATCAATATGCAGGAGAGCACCTTGAGACGCTGATCTTGTTTGCATGACCAAGTTGCTCTGAATTCCTGCATAGTGGCAGGTATATGCTGTCATGCAGCCTTGCTAATAAAAGTTCTCATATCTTTATTCTCTACTTGTATGATGCATAATCAATTCATAACATTGTATCAAAGTGATACCCAACCCTATGAACCTGGAAATATCAGAGTCCAGTGTTTGTTAAAAAGTTCAAACTAGTTTCAAAAGTAATTGGTCCGTGCTTGAAGGAAGAAGAACGAATGCGAGTGTGCTGCATACATGTTGCCGCCACAATATTAACAATTTGAAGCCACTAGAGTCGAAAAAAGGGACGAAGCCACATTGAGAAGAAGTCACCGGTATCAACCAAAGACACAAAGCCACCATTTCAAGGATATAAACCGTCTCAAAGATATAAAGCCGCCATCTCAAAGATTTGGATCTGTCGTTTCAACGAGTTAAAGCCGCCGTCTCAGATATAAAGTTGTTGTATCAATTTTATCGTATTGAAGGTATCAAATTGAAGGCATCACTGTTCATCGAATTGTTGGGAGTCGCCTCAATTAAACGTGCAGTCATGGCCACTATTCATCAAATTGCAGAGAGCAGTTGATCGTTTGGAAGGAGCAGCCACAATTTATAACCTAAGGAAGAGTCGCCAAGTCCTAATCTGTGACGTCTAGCACACTTGGAAGAAAAGAAGAGCAACGAAAGTAGAAGAAATTATGGAGTGAGACGGGTTATTTTCTGCTTATTTTGGTAGAGTGCAGTAAATATATTTTCAGAAGATTCATATAGCAGAGGTTTTTCAGAGTACAATTTTCATACTTGGAAAGTGAAGATTCAAAAGCATTTAATGATTAAAAATTTAAGGGGAATAGTCGGGCACTAAACCAAAACCTACACACCTTAGTCAAAGGCACTAAACCAAAACTTACACTTAGGTTTGAGTGGGCCTAATGGTTAAGAACATGTGTTTCCTCTTAAGAGGTCACAAGTTCAAATCTAGAGGGGGGTAGGGTATGTATACCTCCGTAGACTTTACCAGTCAAGGGGGGTCCCTTGTCCCTTGTCCCACAAACAAGGGGGTCTCATACACCAATTTGGTGTGACTTGGCCTTGACCTTAAAAAATAGATTATTATTATAATAAATTGAGTGATACAAAAATGCCAAGTCAATCATTGATCCTTTTTTTCCACAAGAAAATTGCTCATTATATTAAGATATATAATCAGTACACATAGTCATGTTCACATTACAAAAAATCCATGCCTCTTACCATCACTACCATCACTTCTACATAACATATCTCAGAACCAAAAGGATTCCAGCTACCCAAGAGCCACCAATGTGATTGCTTGAATAAAACAACTATCAGAACTATCTGATAAGACCATCATGATCGAAACTTATGTAAATAAGTTCCATAATACAAACAAACTCCAAAACTTCAAAAAGGTCTCAAAACCCTAAGACCAATATAGTAGAAACTGGAACATATTGATCAAAAAAATTGGCCCCCCTTTACCATCAATCCACTGATTGTATGCAATAGCTCCAGTGCGCTCAGTTAGTGCTTTTTTGGATAATATATCTGCAACCTGATTTTCTTCTCTGTAAACATGGGTGAAGGTAATGACAGAAAAATATTTGATGAGGCCCCTTACTCGATCTTTCCAACATTCTACAGAAATGGCCTGCAAAGAGCCAATATTATTGAGCCAATCGGTAATGATTTTGGAATCCCCAATGACATGGATATTTGTGATGGATAATCTTTGCGCCAGTGTAAGAATCACCCATGCAGCCATAAGTTCTGCTCTAGTATTTGTGTCACCACCACAATTAAGAGTACACCTGTATTCCATATAATCATTTAGCCTGATAACACCCCCCGTTCCACTTAGTTCTCCATTCCTTTGTGTTGCACCATCAAACCATCCAATAGTTATGTGTTAAGCAGAGTATGGATGGAGTGTCAGGTAGTTTTCTGCATTTTTTGGGAACTATGATAGGTCATAGCAACAATAGTTACCATAATTACCTTTTCCGTAGAGGGAGACTTTGTTTCAAATATAGCCAGATTCCTTTCTTTCCAAATGTTCCAACATATAAAAACAGGAAGAGTGCGAAAACTAAATTGTCTTTTTGCCCAGAAATCAAAACATTCCCGAAATGAGGTACCCAACCACCCAACAATCAGCTTGTAGTGAGCTAATAGCTTATCCCAAATATAACAAGTGAACGAACAATCAACAAAGAGGTGGAGCGTTGATTCCTCACTGCCTTTACATAGAAAACACAATCCTGGGTCGTGCCAACCACGCTTGCACAAAGTGTTCCATGTTAGTTGTTTGTCTTCGATGAGAAGCCATGTAAACATTTTGGTCTTTAAGGGACACTCCCAGGTCCATATTTTTTTCTTCACATCCCCAGTAATGTTCTCCCAAAGCTCAGTTGATAAGGCATTATAAACATTCTTTGTGGTTAAAAGGTCAGTGCTATCGCCGTCCACCCATCTTAACTCATCCTAGCAGCGTGTGTGAGATATACCCAATTCTATCAAACTTTGTCTATAAAGCTCCCATTCCACAACCAGATCTCCCTCCAAACCCAAATCTTTGTTATCGAGCCAGTTGGAACAAATAGTGCCTTGGACCGACACCTTTCTAGCTTGATAAAGAAAATGAACATGATTTATATTTAAAAAAAATTATCATCTCGGGAGATAGAAAGGATCTCTTACCCAAGCCCAGAATTTCATCCTTACCCACTATGATGGAAGAACCCGCCCTTGGTTTCCAAGCCAACCAATGCAACAACAATGGTAATGTATTCATCAAGTTTCTCCAAGCTAGTGATCAAGTTAAAAACGAAGGATCGACAGTGCACGACCAAGAAATAACAGTTAAATGCGACAAATACTTGTCTTTCAAGACTCGTTGCCAATTACCTGGATACATCAAACCATGCCAAAGAGATTTAGCAACTAATGCTCTCGAAAAACAGAAAATATTCATGATCCCCCAACCACCATACTTTGTTGGTTGAGCTAAAGTCTCCCACTTGCATAAGTGAAAAGAAGAATGTTTTTTCGCCCCTGACCACAAATAGGAAAAAACCAACTTGTGAATTCGATTCAAAATCGAGTTTGGTATATGGGCCAAAGCCAACCAGTATACCGGCTAGCTTTCCAGCACAACCTTAATCAAAATGTATCTGCCACCCATTGATCAGAATCGATTGCACCAATGTCTGATTCTATTCTCATATTTCTGAGTCAACCATAGCCAATCTGCCTCCTTATATCGATCTATCTTTAGGAAATAGCCTAGATAATTAAACCCTGCTTCAAGACTCATAACACCAAAGTGAAACATAGCAGTCAAATTATCAAGAAAGACTTGCGAAGCACCATAATGATGGAAGGTTGACTTGTTAACATTGATCTCCAGCCTAAAGGCACCACAAAAGGTATATAAAAGAGAATAAATTTCCTTCCATTCAGTGAGGGAGGCATTGGACATTATTAGCATGTCATCCACAAACATGAGGTGTAGAATTCTAATCAACTGTGAGACTTTAAGACCTGTCAAATGTCCTTCTAATAGCCTTTTTCCCAAGGAAAGGCTCAACCCCTCCATCACCATAATAAACAATAGTGGAGACAAAGGGCATCCCTGGCGCAAACCTCTCTCACTACTTATGAAATTTGTAGCCTCACCATTTATCAAAATAGCAAAAGTAGTTGAAGTCATTGAGCCCATAATCCATTTAGTCATAAGATGACCAAAGCCATAGTAAAGAAGCATCAATCTAATATAATCCCAATTTGTACAGTCATATGCCTTTTTTAAGTCCAATTTCAAGATGATCGCCTGTAATTTGTTGGCTTTAATGTTGTGCAGGCACTCTTGAGTAGTTCCAATGGCATCAAGTATCTAACGGCCCTTTAGAAACCCCAACCGTGCTTCCAACAAAGACCGAGAAAGAATAGGTCGAATCCTCCTCGCAATAATTTTGTAATAATATTATACACAAGGTTACACAGGGCAATGGGACGAAAATCCTGAAAGGATGATGGGCGATTGGATTTCAAAATAAGAGCAAGGAAGGTGGAGTTTATCGGTCGAATGAATTCACCTCGGATTCTGGTATCCTCAACCATCACCAGAAGATCAGGTCCCACCAAATCAAAAAAGAAAATGAAGAATTCGACTGTCCAACCATCTGGACCATGGCTCTTGTCTTTGGCAAAGTCTTTTAGAACAATTGATAACTCCTCCAAGGATACAACCTGCTCTTGTGAAGGGATTTCCTCCTCCAATACCAACTTTGGATAAAGTCTGATAGTCTCAAGTTGTGCCCGAATAGTAGTCTTCCCCGGTTCCTTAAAGAAAGATTTGAAGTAAGAGGCCGCTTCATTATTTATGGCTTCCTGACTAGAGTGTACTCTTCCTGAGTCATCCGTAATATCCTAGAGATATTTTTTGTTTCTCCTGTAGCTCGCGAATCTGTGAAAAAAATTGGTATTTTTGTCGCCACTCTTAATCCATGTAGCTCTACTTTTCTGTCTCCAATTTTCTTCTTCAACCAATAGAATTTTATTACGCTCCGCCTCCATTTGCTTGCAGTGTTGTTCAAGATCCATGGTATAAATACCAGCATTTTTCTGTGAATATAAGCTTTCCAAATCTGCTTCCAATCTGGTCAGTGATTCCTTTTCCCTAAATTGTTTGGCCAAATCCCAAGATTTAACCCGACTTTTTAGAAGAGACAACTTTTCGACGAGCCTTCTTTTTGCCTCAACAATTAAATCAAAACGATTATCCATCCATACTTCTCTAGTTAACTCAGCAAGGCTTTCTTCCTTTAACCATCTCGGATTGAATTTAAAGGGATACTTTATCCTTTGAACGCCAATATCCATATGCAGAATGATTGGTGTGTGGTCGGATATGAAAGTGGAATCTACCCATGGGCGATACCTCATCGCCGGACCAATCAAGTCCTCAGCCACGAAAAATCTATCTAGTCACTTTGAAATGCTTGATACGTCCATTCTTCCATTGCGCCACGTCAGAACCAGCTCAGCGAGAGCCACATCCACTAGAGGAGAATTATAGAAAAGATCTTTAAAAAATACCGCTAATGGATCAGACAGAGTTGATGTTCCCCAGATTTCATTTGAATTTAAAGTAAAATTTAAGTCCCCAACCAATATCAAGTCTGTATGAGCTAAAGACCCCTATTTTCAAGTTTTTTCCAGAAGGTCTTTCGATCCTTGCAAGGACCATATACACTCAGTAGTGTGAGTCTTCTCTTATCTAGCAGACTGGTACCTGTCAACAAAATGCCGCCACAAGTGAGAACCGGTGAGAATACAAAATAACGTGGATCCCATGCTACCAACAATCCCCTCGAGTTGCCCACAGAACTAACAACACAAGTTGTCCAATTGGGTTTGAGAGCAAACATGAAATCCCTTGCCTTTACATCAGATGTCAAAGTCTCTTGTAGAAAAATAACATGTGGAGAGGTCCGATACAAAAGTCTACGCATAGAGGCCAATTTAAGGGGTCCTCCTACCCCTCTTATGTTTAAGGGGAGAATGATCATGGCTTTGACCTGGTGAGGGCTTTGATGCCTCTAAGCGCCCCCTGGTCAGTCGTGGAAGGAGTAGGACATGAACAATGGATAAGAGAACTCCCCTGTTTTTTGCATGCACTTCTAGTCTTTAAGGGTGACAGTTTAAGCCCCAAACCCCGAGACCAAGCCAGTTTCCTACCCTCCGTGCCCTCTGTACCTAAGGAGGCAGAATCCTTTTTTCTTGATTCCCCCGGAAATACCTCTGAGTTACTTGAAAATATCGGGATGGGAACAGGACTAGTAACTTCCAGAAGAAAGGGGACTAAGTCTTTGAGTAAGATACCCAAGGAGTGGTCACTCGCTGCTGGTTCACCATAACCCGGTAAGATAGGAGAGTCTTCCAACAACAAAGGATTTTTTTGAACAGGGCTAGACTGAATCATAGCTTCTACCTGAGGAGAGGGTGTCTGATTTCTATCAGAGACATTAACCATAGGAGTAACCACCCGCGCAGTAGTAGACACAACTACCTCTGGCCTGCTACTCTTATCCTTTGTAATAACATTCACCCCAGTAGTAACAGATTCTCCAGAAAAATAAGAATCGAAGTTGTCTCTTTCCAAAGCAGAGAAAGAGCAATAGATGGTAGGAGTGTAAAAACGCAACTTACTAACAAAGGTATTAGTCAAGGAAGGTGTGTCGTCTAGGTCCCATGCTCCCGGATAGTTTCCCCTCTCCAGCGTCTCCACCTCAGTAGGGTACCCATCTGTAACCATGTCTTTAGAAAGAAGTTCGTCTGGATGTACTCCCCATGGGAGATGTCAATCTTTCTTTAGGTGGCCAATCTGTCGGCAGCGAGCACATCTGAATGGAACCCCTAGGTAGTCTAATCTCTGTGTAAACACCATGTTGCGCCACTCAATCTCCAAACTGTCCGGTAATCCTCCATGCACGTCCACTTCCACTAGAATTTTAGCCATTCTCTGGTCCTTCGATAGCAGAGCATCTTCATCACACTTAATGAAGTGTCCCAGTACATTCCCGATTGCCTCCATGGATTTTATGTTCCACAGTTGTAACGGTAATCCAGGTAATAAGACCCAACGATGCCTATAACTGAAATATTCAGTTGCAGGGTCAAATTTGAGCCTCCACCTTTTTAACATTAGACTTCCACCTTCAAAAACCCAGTAATTCTCAAGTATCTTAACTATATCTTCAGGTGACTTGAAAATGAAACCAAACCAGCCCCTCGGAAGAGTTAACATATCCAGTAAATACCCTAGGAAGGGTTCCCAAGTATTCTTCATCCACTCAGAAACCGTCGATTTGTAGCGTAAACGGTAGGAAAGTCTACCCACCAGTGCACACATGGCGAGAGAGCACATCTCTTCTAGCCCTATATCCATGCCTAAGACCAAAGAATGTTTCGCCCGTTTGGGCTTCCAGACTTGCGCCGCAAGCTTTGGAGTATGCTTCTTTTCCACGAAACCAGTCGTCGATTCCTCTGTGGTCTGCTTCTTCCTTGATAAAACCTGTTCACCACCCACATAAGAGTCTATATTTGTATTTCGAAGTGTGTGTTCTGGAAATAGTAGATCAGTGCATCCCTATGCCTTCGAGAAACTACCACGTGAGCCAAAAACCTCCTTACTACCGCAAGGAATAGTCGGAACAAACTTAGAACTGAGCTTGGAGCCAAATGTGGAAGGATTAAGTGTATGCTGGGTTGGTAGAACAAACCTTCGATCATTAGTTGCACCATTGATACCTCGGTTATTACACAAAGCATCAATCGTCGATAAGAAACTAGGGTGATCCCAAGGATCCCCTGCTTCCAATCCCAAGAGATCGCTGACCTCATCCCCCATATCCACCACCAAACCTTAAATAACTCAAAACATCAATCCAATCAATACAAGAATGGAGAATGATGTGGCAGGGATGTAGGAGTTACAGTCCAGAGGAAGTTAGAGCACCCAGACTTCGATATGACAGATATACCAACCGTATTGAATGCACAATAAAACCTGTCATAACCGAATTAATGGCGGAGTAAAACTAAAATGCCTAACTGAAGCCCTTAAAACAAGGCGACAGATAAGATTCGGAAACTCTGCTAAGCTTAACGATAAGAGCTAAAGAGGATAGCTAGACCTATAGAAAACCAAACTCGCTAAGACTAAAAAACCCATTAGTGTTACTGCCATAGAAAAGATAGAACCCAGCTTAACCGGTGACAGTAAAGAATCCAACTTCTCCAGGGTTCCTGCCTAAATCCAAATTTGAAATGGAAATCCACCATGAAACCTGCTCCAACTCCAACCTTATACCTCAATTTTTCTCTTTCAGATTTAGAATTACTTTATGTTGATATAGAGAAATTTTCTTAAGATCTCTGAGAGGTTACAAAAGTTGTTTAGTGCGAAAAGTAGTAAATGCAAAATTTATGTTAAACTTGCAACTCTTTAGATTCAAAATGGTTATTGAAACTACTATGTCCAACCATATAGATGGTTTGAAGACACTTTTAAAACAATTAGTTGAAGTTGGTGCAGAAGAGGAGTATGAAAAGCCCTATTCTTAAATAGTTTACTGTCAATGTATAGCAATGTTATTTTTACATTAAGTCAATTGCCTTCATAGTCTTTATTGTTGAAATATTGTAATTGCAAAGAGTATTCTACTTATTATTATTATTATTTGAGTCATTTATTTATAGATCAAATCCCATTTTGTGGATTGATCATGTCGGGCACTGTAATTGATCAAATCCCCTTTTGCGGATTGATCAAACCCTAAATATATTATGCAAATTGAGAAGTCGCCCCCTAGGCTAATTAAAGTGGTTTTGACCACTAAGAAGTCAAGTCGGCCCTGCCCAATGAAGAGACATTTTCAGCACCTACCAGTTTGTATAAATAAAGGAAGCCAACGCCTCATTATCACTCTCACTCAACTCACTCATCTAGTGCGCAAGTTTGAAGGAAGTTGCAGTTGCCAGTTGTCGGAAGAAGGAAGAGAGAGAGGCACATTGCTCAGTGTTGGATATTCTCTAATGTTTGGTTTATTGTCTTGGCATTGTATTGGCTATCTATATTAAGGAACTTTTTTGCTGGGTTTTCTTCCCCATGAGGGTTTCCCGGGATAAATGTTGTGTATCTTGTGATTGTGCTTCTATCAGTGATCCTACCTATGCTATTGTTATCTAGTAAATTGAAAAGAAACCTAAGAATAACTCAAAACTTAACATGGTTTCCGAGCTAAGCTGAAGAGAGCATTTTTCACTGGATAAAGAAAAACGTCACTGTTGTCGTACAAGAAAATTAGGGATTTTTGTTGGAGAGGAATTTTTTCCTAAAAACCATCTAGAAAAGTGTGCCCTAACCTAGTGAAGCTTTTGGCATCTTGAGCACACCTTTTCAGTGGATAGAACTCCAGGAAAGTGAAACCCTAGTTTTCACTGGTACCAAAAAACCAGAAGTACCAGAAAACCAGGAAACTAGAACCAGTACTAGTCTAGATTTCCGCAAGCTCAGTTTCAAGGGGTAAAATTTGGATTTTCAGAAATCTAACTGCACCAGCTTACTCGCCTCAGCTCAACACATCTAGCCCCTGGATCAGAATTTCAAAATTTGAAGTTGGAAAAATTAAGGTTTCCTCATAAAACCCTAAGTTGCAGTTCAATTGCAGTTTCATAATCAGTTGCAGTATCAGTTGAGGTATCAGTTGCAGTACCAGTTGTAGTCACCCTTGAAGTTTTAAAAGGGTTGGTAATTATTATCGCTGCTACAAGATGGTGCCACTCCCTGTAAATGCTATCAAAGGTATGTACTCACATATGTTTAAACTGTTAAGCTTTAAAGGGTATTTGCAGGAGAAGGGATCTCTTTCCATAGATCCAGAAAGATCTCAAGATCCAACACATTCAGAGGCATAATGCAACCCAGGTTTGATTATTCTGATATGCATCCATTTGTTATGACATTATTTTGATCTAGGTTGCATGTTGAAGCTATGATCATCATACTAACCTTTGGTCAAAATTAATGTCAAGGTATTAGATGGATTAAAGTTGATATCATAGAGTTTATTCTCTAACCCAATCTTCTGTCAAGATAACATATTGTCCTATTATAGAAGACAGGTTGAAGAAAGCACTTGTCATCTTGAGTGAAGGAGACTTGGAAGAAAAACAACACACTCATTCTTGAGGACAAAACTCTAGGTTCTAGGTTTGACTAATTAAGTTGATAAGATCCAAAGTTGCACATGACAAGTTGATAACTACCCCTTTATAAGTAAACACTATAGTTGAGGTAGCAGTCTTTGAAAAGCATTATACTTGGTAGCATGTGAGCATATTGAGATAAATGCTTAATACAACTAACATCTCCTCTAGGAGAAACTTCTTGTGTTGGTTCCAGGTTACCATGGATGAATGTTTGATCACAACACTAGAAGAGTGTTGACATCATTTTGTATTGTATTGTATGGAGGTTGAGCCAGTGATGTTGCTACTATATGTGGATGATGTATTCTTGACAAGATGAAGAAAAGATCATCACAGAATGCAGAAGAAGCTCACTACAGAGTTTGATGAAAGACCTAATGCATTATCTCTTAGGTCTTGAAGTTTGGTAGAACACAGAGAAGATCTTCCTTAACCAAGGGAAGTATGCAGTTGAAATAATGAAGAGGTTTGACATGTTGAAATGTAAATCCATGTACACACCCATGGAAACGAAGTTGAAGCTCCTGGTAGATACCTCATCAGTTGATGCTACTCTATACAGACAGATTATTGGTTCGGTTATGTATCTGACGAATACTAGGCCAGATATATGTTTTTCCTTGAGTTAGTATCTGGTAGAACTTAGACGTGTTCACCTTGATGATGCAAAACATGTGATGAGATACCTTAAGGTTACGTTGGATTTTGGTCTCAGTTATAATGGAGATCATGACTTCAAATTGTATGGATATACTGATTCAGATTGAGCTGGAAGTGTTTCTGATAGAAAGAGCACTTCAAGATGTTGTTCCAGTCTGAGGTCATCCATGACTTCATCGCAGAGTAGGGAGCAATTCAACATTGCTCCGAGCACGATAGAAGTAGAATACATTGTTGCATGTTCTGCCAGTTGTGAAGTCGTATGGCTTCGGATGTTGTTGAGAGATCTATTTGATCTAGAAATGGAAGCAACCGTGATCCTATGTGATAACCAAAGTTGCATAAAGATGACAGAGAACCATGTGTTCCATGACAAGTTAAAACACATAGAGATCCGATATCATTACATCTGTGATATGGTGCAGAGAGGAACCATAAATCTCTAGTATGTTAGCACGGATGAATAGGTTGTTGATGTGTTGACCAAGCCTCTATCTCGTGTAAAGTTTGAGCACTTTCGAGATAAAATTGGTTTAGTCCGAAAGGACCTCCCTCGAAAGGGGTAGTGTTGTGATGCCAACCTCGTGATGTGATGCCAGCCTAGTGCTAAAGATTTCTAGCTTTGTGTTGATGTTGTTGTGATACCATCCTCGTGTTGTGATGTCAGCCTAGTGCTGAAGATTTCCAGCTTCATTCTGATGTTGTTGATGCCAGCCTCGTGCTGAAGATTTCCAGCTTCGTGTTGATATTGTTGTGATGCCAGCTTCGTGCTGTGATGCTAGCCTAGTGCTGAAGATTTCAAGCTTCGTGCTGATGTTTTTGATGCCAGCCTTGTGCTGAAGATTTCCAGCTTCGTGTTGATGTTGTTGATGCCAGCCTCATGCTGAAGATTTCCAGCTTCGTGCTGATATTGTTGTGATGCCAACCTCGTGCTGAATATTTCCAGCTTCATGTTGATGTTGTTGAGATGCCAGCTTCTTGCTAAAGATTGTTGAACACACCGCCCACACTAAGAGGGGGGGATGAATTAGTGTGTGGACTTTTCTAACTTTTTTTCTTCTTACAAGTTAGCAGTTAAAACATAATTGAACAAATTAAGAACAATTAAATCATAATCACAATGGACAAGAGATACCAAATGTTTGTGTAATCTTTTGTATAATTGATATGTATATATATGTGAATATAGTAATATGAATTTTCCCAGCACCAACTATTTTGTATCAGCACCAACTGAAGTAAGGAGGACCAACTCTTCGGAGAGCACCAACTCTCAAGAAAGACCCAGCTTGTTGATGTTAATGTTTAAGCCATTATTATAGTTCTTTGCGTTTCAATAGATAACAACAACATAAGACAAGATCACTGAGAAATACACAATCAAAAGAGAGACAACATTTATCCTCGAAAACCCTCCAGGGGAAGAAAACCCAACAAAACTTCCTTATTATATGATCTGTAGGATCTTTTAATGACTATGGTTGAGTTTTAAAATTGCATGTGTTAATTAACCCTTTTAAGAAGCTTAATGACAGAATGAGGAAAGAAGAGGAATTATGACAGCCATATACACATTTGCAAATTTGAAATGAAATAATAGACAACAAACCATAACACGAGAATTGATAAGGGAGTTCGGTACAACGTTGCCTACGTCTCCGGGCCTTTGTCTCTGTGGGGGAGGCTTCTTTATTTCTGTTCAAAAGCTCAAAAGTACATTGCAGCAGTGTCAATTGGCTACAAAACTAATCTAGTCATGTTCTTCCAGATCTCTAGAACCCTGCAAAGAAAACGACACGCAAAACGGATGTCCGGAGCTCCTAGAAATGGCCCGCAAGCGTCTGTTCCTCAATAGCTTCCCTGCATAAAAATGGCTTTGGCTTGGCTTCCCTTCAGCATAACTCTACTCTGACTGTCCTCCTTGGCCTCAAACAGGCCTGGTTTTTATAGATCTGAAATTGGTTATCCATCTCCAACTTCCTCCCAAAATTTGGGCTCCAAAAATGCCCAATATCTCCCAAAAATGGAGAAAATCCATTAATAACAGGCATTAAAAATCAAATCAAATAAAAAACAATATACAAAAACCCACTTTTGTATAAAATTAGGGGATAAGCCCCCTTTTTCCGACGCGCACCCCCTTGGCAGGGTCATATGGGGCCATGTGGCCGAGCGCTATCCCCTCGGGCTATGCGCTGGCCCTTCCCTTGCGCTCTAGCTCCTGGTCTTCGACGCGTTCCATGGAACCGGTGGCTAACAATATATAACCCCCGCGCCCTTTTTGGTGGATGGTCCAGGTCATATGGAACCTGCCCGTGAACCAAGGGCTGGTCCCTATCTGCCAGCTCCCCGCGCTGTCATTGCTTGGTTCTATGGTAATGTGTATTGAACCGTGGGCTGGGGCTAAGCCCCAGCCCTTTCCGCCCCCAACAGTTTCTTTGATTAAATTCAAATATATTTATTGCCATATGACTAACAAGGAACACCCGTGGGGCGGGCGGCTAGCCCGGTCCTGCCAGTGCACAGCCCGGAGGAGAGGTCGGGGGTTTGACCCCGGTGGAGACCATAAACTTTTACACAAACCACGAGCCAACCACAGGGTGCCACGTGGAAGCCCATGACTGGGCCATGTGGCACATCAACAACCAAACAAAAACTGCCAAGTGTCGAATGCTAACTCGTCCACGTATCTGCCACGTACTTTGCCACCTGTCACCGTACCTGCCTAGTTAGCCTGTTGACGTCATCCCTGCCACGTCAGCCTGTGCCACATGTCACCCTTACAGTGGTGACACATGTCACCCTCTGACTGGTCCAACTGTACCGATTGTACGCCACATCACCTGCCACGTGTTGTCACTAGAAGATGCCATGTCAGCTGTACGACCGTATGACCTATACAGTCAGCCTGCCACGTGGCACTGTACGGACTGTACAGTCATCCCCTTTTTTTTTTTGCCTGTTTGGGTTTTCAGACAGAACGAGATATCTTTCGCATACGAAGCCCGTTTGACGAAGTAAATATATGGCCGGAATCAAGAAGACGAGACGGATGCAATGGCGCTGGTTTCGTCGAATTCCAAGCACTTTCATTTTTGAGCCTTTTTGAGCCCTGTCAGGCTTCTGGATCCGATTCTGGATCACACCTCCCCACTAAAAGACCTTTTGGTCCCCAAAAGGTTACTGACCAGTCAACAAGCTCGGGATAGGCTACCCGGCTTGTCCTCTGTCTCTGAACTCTGTCCTGTGCACCTGTCTCATCAAGATCAACTGTAACACAATCATGACAACTGACAATATATTGTTAGCCATTTGAACCCTGTTACATCTTACTGAAGCCACTATCATCCATGTAGAAAACAGTACTAATGACAGCATCAAAAAGATGACTGCAAATGAGCTGATATACTTGAAATATTTGCACGACATGAGCTTATCTTGAAGCAACTTATGATTGATTTTCCATTCAACAATCATTTATTGTTCTTGCTTAAGATCGATTACTTCATTTGAAACAATTATTGGTTTGTTGCTTGCTTGCACTGCCTTTTTTAATTGTTCCATTGTTTGAAGTGTTTTATTTTCTTTAACATGATGAGCATGAACCACGTAATCTTGACCTGCTTTAGTGAATTGATATTGATTCTTTGTTCTGTAGAAGATTGCCTTACGATCATATAAGTATGGACTACCTAAGACCATTCCACATTCTCTGAACGACACTACATCACATGTTACTTTGTCCACATACTTAGATGAAATTGCAAATTTGATTGTGCACTGCTTTGTTATGTGCATTTGATGATGATTGCT
>JASDQU010683751.1:64568-99927 GCA_032191745.1 Picea mariana | reverse complement strand
ACAAAGTGTTGATAATCATTTCTTCAATCTTAGAAAATAAAAATGTATCAATTCCCTCCACTTATATTACATCATTCACAAATTAAGTTTGCTAGTATTATAATAAAGTGTTTGATGATCATTTCATCGATCTTACAAAATAAAAATGTATCAATTCGTGGCCACTTGAATTACAACATTATTCATGCTCATAGTATAATAATTTGATGGACGGGCCGTTTTTACTGTAATGCATTATTTAAAAGTTTTGCTTTCATTTTATTCGGAAAATTCTGTGGATTGAGATGAACAATTGATTCACATCTTCTCATTTCTTTTGACAGCAATAAAATTCTTTGTCGATTAGATTGACGTCTTCACAATTCTTTCTGTCTTTGACACCAATAAATTATTGGGTGAGACCCTGGAAAGTMTAAGGAAAAACAACTTTTTATTTCGTTTGCTGTTACAGTAAATTATTTATGGTGACTGTGGAAAGTATGACGAATAATAACAATTATTAATGGTAAAGGTTTGGTTGATACTCCATTATTGAGTATGACTGATGGCCACTCAAGATTCTGTAAATATTCCAAATTGACACAAAAGTCAAGCATACATTTCTTTTTTATTTGATAAAATTCTGATTCAGGTTTACCCTTTTCATTGGGATCGCCCATCTCTCGTTTCTCTCCAATCACTCCACTTTGTATACAAGGTCGGTTAGTGCAAATAAAATAATAGTTATAGATTTAGATGACAAGTATGGTTAAAGCAAAGTTAAAAATTAAAATATACTCTGGATATTGTTATGATAATAGTTGAGAATATTGTTTTGATAATAGTCGAGAAAGGGATCATAGATAGTTAGTTATTTATATGTGATTTGTTTGGAAAAAAAAAGTTGCTATTTATTATTTGTATTTGGTTATGTAACTTATTATTTGAATTATTATTTGTATTTGGTTATGTAACTTATTATTTGAATTTGGTGTTAGAGAATAATGGTAAATATAATTGTTAATAAAATTGTAAATATTTATTATTTAGATTATATTTTTGAATACATAAATGGATTTAATGTCTAAAAGTTAAGAAAAAAAGATAAAACATAATGTAAAAGGAGAATAAGAAAGAAGAAATTATAACTAATAAAGAAATGTAAAATAACACAAAATAAGATAAATAAACAACCATTATTGTATTATTTATATTTCTTTTTAAATGGTGGAAAAAAGTAAATGAAGAGACAATAAGAAAGTATCTATCAGTTTGTGAGGGTGAATATGTATAAGAAAGTATCTATCAGCTTGTGAGGGTAAGTATGTGTATTAGTGTGAAAGGAAAGTAGTTGGAAGCTAAATAGTTTATAGTTATAGTGACGAGATATTTTAAGAGGGTGAGTATCTATATTAATGTGAAAGGAGAGTAGCATGAAGCTAAATAGTTTATAGGAAGATAGATATATTTGAGATTTTTTTTAAAAGTTTGGTTATATATCAAATTTACTTTAAAAAGAGAAAAACAAAAAAACTCAGGATAATGCTTAATCAAATAATGTAATAATTGGGATGAAAGCCAAAATGAATTCCAAATAATGTAGATAGAGTATAAATATGTAATCTAAGACTTATAATTAAGTAATACTGTATTGTCAACAACATTTGTGCAATAAATCTATGTATATAATTGTTATTAACTAATCTAACCTTTATTTCATTAAAATGAGTAATGCAGAATTTGTTAACACTGTATTGTCAACAATATTTGTGCACTAAATCTATGTATATCATTGTATAATTGTTATTAACTAATCTGAACTTTATTTCATTAAAATGTGTGATGTAGAATTTGTTGTACATGCTAAATTAGAAAAGAAAAAAGTAAAACTATAAAAACTTCATTTTTTATTATTATAATTCTAAATAAATTTTATAACTCTATCTAGATAATCATAATTATTATAATTTTTGTAATGATTATTATAATTTTGATCATGATTATTATAATTTTTGTAATGACATAGTTTAAATGTTTTATGTTTTTTAATATTTTAGGATATAATTTTTATTTACTCTAAATTCTACTAAAAATTATTGAAATTGTAGATTTTAGTTGTTGAATTTGTATAATCTTAATACTCTAGAAATTTTCAAGACCATTTATACATTCAAAAACATAGTAACTAAAAACTGTGACTTCATCCATAATTATATAACCAAATTCTCATACATTTAGAGTATAATAAAAATTAAGGTTAGTAACAATCTCAAAGATATCCACTAGGAGTTAGCTAACTGGGGAGCAAACAGAGCATTTTTTCAGGCAAAAAAATGGTCTTGAATCAGGCCAGATTTTCAGTGGTAGTCTAAGTTTCGTATGGATCAAAGTTCCATGCATTTCAGAACCTTACTCCATTTAAACCAATCCAAATACTCAAAAAATCTATCAAAATTTTGGATTGGCAAAAAATTTAAAACTACACTGCCAAAAAATCTGCCAAAAAAAATAATTCCAGAAAAAAGATTACTCCCCAGTTAACCCACTCCTATCCACTAAATTTGCTGTAAACCCAAAATCCACTGTGCGTTGGAAAAAATCTAAAAGATAAAAACGCAGGAAAAAATCTAGAAGGAGGTACATTCTCCTGGTCCGAGGGTGAGTCACAGCTCTGGCATCCCAAATAAGAACTTTAGAATAATAATAATAGTGAATGGACAAAAGGTGGATTGACGATAAAAAGAATCTACTTGGCCCCTGCTGGGACGGTCCAACCCAACCGACCAAGCACATCAAAACAAAAGCTAAAGCCACTACTCAACACGCAACGCTCTCCACACGTTTTTCTCCTCTTCTCCGAGGAGACCCAAAGTGTCCGCCCAGGAATTGGTGTCCACCCTACTTTTCAATTCACAGTGCGCTGTACGCTCTAATAAAAATTCGATTCCTAATGCTGCCCTTAACAATTAATAAATAATTCCTCAGCGCCGTAACCTTACAGTCACGCGGCCTCCGAGCAAGTAACCAGAATCTTGCAGAACACCCAACAGAACATGGCAGGGCCTTCACTGCCGCACAAATCTAAGTAACCCAGATTTCATGTCGGATAATTCGTTTCTTCTCATCTGCCACGTCGAGAATCTAACTGCGCAGCTTTAATTGTAAAAGCGAATTCCATTCTTCGTACCTGTTACTGCGCCTTCTTTTTTTACTTTGCAACTGATCGCCGCTGCTGTCAACTTATTCCTGATCCTTCTTCCTTGGTCTCTCGGCCCCGCTGCAATGGGAGACAAACAGGTAATTTTTTAAAGCTCGGGCCAGTGGATGAAAGCCAACGGAATACGCCTTTATTTCTTTTTCCGCTTTTACTATGCTGTGAAAGGCCCTCTGTGAAAGGTTTCAGTGAGCGAGGATCGCTTCAAAGAGTCGCGGAAAATTATAAAGGAAGGGAATTTGTTCGTCTTAGTCGATTGCATTTGCTTTTGCTTTCTTCTGATACTCGTAGCGATCACGTGTATACCATCAAACTTATATGCCCGCAATGCAGCACGCCTGAGTTTGCCCTCGGCTGGTCTCCAGATCGAAACCCACCGCTGGGATTATGCGCTTTCTTTCTGCTGGACAATATTTAGTCTTGCGTCATCTGGTTTTTCGCCTCCATATTTATTCATCGGATTTTTCCGGGGCCTGAACACTGTCCTCGTCTGTTTCAGCAAACCTTTTGCAAAATGAAGGGAATTGATATCTTGTGCGCGTCCCCGGCATCGACTGCAATCTGCCCGAGTCTCGGACAGCGGTCTCTCGTTAGACACGGAAGCCAGTCGCGGTTGCTGGAGAGACAGGGCAGCAAAGCTTTCGAGCCGAGCAATATTCTTCCCGACCAGAGTCGAAGAGATCAGCGCCCCAGAAAAAGCACCGAGCGTCGACGAAGTAACGCGGACCAGACCGCCAGAGGAATCGAGCCGAGTCCGAGTGGAATCGAAGAGAAGGCGAGAAGGTCCACGCACCGGAGGAGTAGTAACTCTATAAGCCGCTTTAGTTGTAGCGCCATTGATCAATTGGAAAGTGGAATCGAAGAGAAGGCGAGAGGGTCCACGCACCGGAGGAGTAGTAACTCGATAAGCCGCTTTAGTTGTAGCGCCATTGATCAGTTGGCGATTGTTCCGTACCAGGCATCTCCGGCCCCGAAGGCTGTCAAAGAATGTCCAGTCATCCATAACGATCCTCTGCCATCTTCCTCAGCATCGATGGACGCTATTGAGGTATGCCATGCAACATCGGTGCATTCATATTAACTCTTCATATCAATCTCTAACTGTGCATTGGAATGAATCTTTGTAATATAGCGGTGAACCAGTGAGACTTTGATTATCAGACCGACTTTGATGATCAGACCAGACCATCTTTTTGCTGTTTTCTGTATCAGCTTTAGCTATACTTATCAGGATAGGCCCATCTTAATTCTGGTTCTACAATTGGACCCATCTTAATTCTGGTTCTATCAAGTGCTTCCAGATTCTACCAAGACTTTGATGATCAGACCAGACCATTCTTTTTACGGTTTCCTGTATTAGTTTTAGCTTTATCAATTATCAGCATAGAATCATCTTAACTTGGTAGAACTCTTGTTCTACTAAGTGCTCTGATATTCTACCTACTAAGTGCTCTGATATTCTACCAATCTTTTTAGAGGGATCAATTTTATTTAGGTGCAAATTTTTTTTCTATCAATTATCAGCATAGAACTTTGGTTTTACCAAGTGCTCGAGATTCTACCAACCTTCTCTAGAAGGATCAATTCTCTTTAGTTGCAAATCCTTCCTCTACCAATTATCAGCATAGATCCATCTTAACTCAGGTTCTACCAAGCCTTTTTAGAAAGATCAATTCTCTCTAAATGCAAATCCTTCCTTTTACACTCTAAAATGTAAAATGAGTGAAGAGAAAAAGTTATAGAAACATATACAACTTTCATTTACTTAATTTTTATTATTATTATGAAAAATAACATGATCAGATGTAAGTTGAATTTAAACACATAATCACACTTTAAACTAATACTGGTTTGTAAAATAAGCTTATGGACGCAATAATCCTCAGAGTAATTGAATATACACAGTAACACAGCCACCCAATCTAAAATTAAGTTTGGATATATACGCAATAATCCCCAGAGTAATTGAATATACACAGTAACACACCCACCCATCTAAAATTAAGTTTAGATATATACGCTTGCTGCTATTCTCTATCATTCAAACAAACCTAGAACTAAGTAGAACAAACATGCAATATATCCACTCTATGTATATCTGATTCAGCCATCTCTTATGGGAAAGAATCCATTTGAAACCAACGGTACTTGAACAAATTTTTCTTTTGGTACAGGTGGTGGTGCTTAGGGTGTCGCTCCATTGCCAGGGCTGTGCAGGGAAAGTGAGAAAACACATTTCAAAGATGGAAGGTAAGAAGAATGGACTTGCATTTTGCCTTCTGGTTAAAACAAAATTCATGTCTTCCAGTACTTCAGGGATAGCGCCCTGTTGCTGCCAATTTTTTTCCGTTTGCAGACAGAATCGATCAACGATCCAACAGCAAGGTCAAGTCGGACAGCATGAGTGGAATTTGGAATCTATCTTTGAATCGATTCCTTTTGAGCTTTGAGACTTGGTTCTCTGCTGTTGACATGACTATGGTGTTGGATATTGATGATTATGGTGTTTGATGTTTGATAGTGTAAATAAATTTGGTAATAAGTGAAATAATAATAATAATTTATTTTTAAGGTCATCTCAAGTTAGACATTAAATTGATGTAGGTGTATGAGATTCTTTTCTCAATGATTTGATTATAAAATTTAAGAAGTTATACATACCCTACCGACTCTGGATTTGAACTTGTAATCTTTTAAACATTGACATGATCCTCTTCTTGTCGTGTATGTACTCTAGGGGTGACATCAATCAACATAGATATTCCGAAGCAAAAGGTGACCGTAGTGGGAAACGTAACGCCATTAGCAGTACTGGAGAGCATTTCCAGGGTTAAAAATGCAGAGCTGTGGTCCAGCTCAAAGAGCAACAACTGATAAAAAAAAATAATAATACAGGAATCTGTGGGCGGACAGTATTAGTTCCATCTCCAGTGCCATTGGGATCGGGTTCTACACAAGCTCTAAGACAATTGAAGTCAGGGAAATCTTAATGTCGGCATCTACAAGGGCAGTATGTGCCTAGCTGTATTAACATCCGGAACAACATGAACAAAACACCAGCTGCTGCAGCAAAGTAGGGAGCACCATCGGAACATCCCAAGCCAGCAGTAGGCAAACAGGACCCTGGCTTTTCTTCAGGAACCTTTGACCGTTTCAAGTGTGATCCATTTTGGACTTTTAATTCTAAAATCATGTTTTCTACTTTATATCAATGTTGAGATGGTGACTTATGATATATAATAAATGGAATCTTGGAGAGTAAAATTGGGATTATGGATGGAGTAAAGCACTTTTAGCACTTGACCTCAAATGGTGATCCTGAAAAGGTTATAAGTTAAAATATGATTGAGTCCTTTGAAGTTACCAATCATCTAAGAGCTTATCTATTTTATAAATTTATTTTTACTATTTATTTGTTATTCTAATAGCTAAAATGGATCATGGATCATTTCTTTTCCATGCTTGTGATTATTAAGCAAATAACCATGCTCTGAGTATTTTAAATTGCAACATGATAATGGTAAAGATGTGTAAAAAATTCTATTATCAAGTTAAAGATGTGTAAAAAATTCTATTGATAGATATACATGCATTTTTTATAACATAGTTAATACATACAAAAGTTATATAATATTTCAATTGAGATGGGCATAAAGAAAGAGGGTGAAGATAAATGAATTAAAGACAACATAGTATATACATATACAATTTATATAATATTAGATGAGCATAAAGAGGGCGAAGATTAACTAATTAAAGACAACATAGTATATACATATACATACAAAAGTTATATAATATTTCAATTAAGATGGACATAAAGAGGGTGAAGATGAATGAATTTGAAGATATGTGATTGGTAAAGAATTTGTAATTCATGATGAAATATGTTCTGTTCAAATAAGATGCATTTAGTTGAAGCATATTATACTAGCTAGTGGTGCTAGAGTAGAGGAAGGATTGCTCTAGATGTTAATGTTGCAAAGTTATTATTATTGGTTCAGGTGGCACATACTAGAATATGATCATAATAAGATGGTTAAGAAGATTGATATAACATGGCAAGAGAGTTTGCATGTTTACATAGTGTTTTGGTTTCAATAGGTGATACATTTGCAATTCACCATCCATGTTAAACAAAAAATTTAGCCAAAAAGATTTACTATCCTTCAACTTATGCTTTTACAAATTTATAAATGATCAAATGTGTAATTTAAAAAAAAATAAAAGATGAGAGTTGACATCGACATTATCCATATATCATCAATATTGTTTTTCATATCATAAAACTTAGGCTATGGTAACATCATGATTTCTTGCTATGACTAAAATGTAAGAAAAACACAAATTTGAGTCATATACACAAAACAAATAGAGAAATAACATCCCGGGTGGGCAGGATAGCAAATGTGCTACCTAACCACTTGAGGTATGTACCTGAGACACACACACATAAAAATATTTATTAAAAAAAAATGAAATTGGGTGCTTGCACCCTTACTTACAACTCCCCTTCCACCTCTTTTACTCCACCATGCCACCCTTTGAGATGGTGGTTGTTACCACCTGCCGCCATAAAGGGGCACGAAGGAAGGGGTGGGGTGGGGTGAACCAAACAGATGGGTGAACCGAGGTAGTAAATCATAGTTTGGGAAACCTATTATGAAGCATTGTTGGAGAGAAGCCTAAGTAGTGGGATTTGGATTTACCTCAAGCATAATTTGCCTACAATAGTTCAGTGAAAAGATCTACAGGTAAATCTCCATTTCAGGTTGTTTACGGTAGAAATCCTATGGGTGTCCTATATTTAGTGCAACTACCACTTGGGGATAGGATCAATGATGATGGGGAAGCATTTGCAGAACACATTCAATAGTTGCAGCAACGGGCGAGAGGGAAACTACAGGCTAGTAATGAACAGAACAAAATTATAAACTATGTTCACCGACGATACCAGGTATTCAATGAAGGTGATTTGTTAATGGTTTATTTACGAAAAGAACGGTTTCCTAGAGGAACCTACCACAAATTGAAGTATAAGAAAATTGGTCCTTGCAAGATTCTCAAGAAAACCAATGACAATGCTTATAAGGTCAATATACCAATTGATCTTGATATCTCCCCTATGTTTAACATTTTTTATTTGTATATCTTCCATGGGGATGATTTGGGTGATGACAATGAGGCAGAGGTTGAGTGGAAACATGACATTCCGAGCAAGTAAAAGGAAAAGATTGTGCATATTTTAGATAAGAAGACCCTTCATACTCGACAAGGCAAATACAACCGATATTTGGTCTAGTGGGAAGGCATAACACCAACAAAGAGTACATGGATTATAGAAGGGGACTTGTTGAACCTAGATCCCAATAAGTGGCAATAGTTTGAACATAGTAACTTGCAGGAGTTGCATTCTTTTCAACCAGAGGAGAATGATGCAGGGATTTTCCTAGGGTCATAACTTTTGATTCGATTATCCGTTTGGGATGAAATATTATAGGGAGTTTTGTCTGAACGAGTTCACTACCTTGTCAATGTGATCCTTCAGATTGGACATTGTTTTGAATCTTTTCCGGGGCAAAATTCCTTCATATAAGGCCTCAAATTGGGGTTTTAATGTTTTTACGATAATTTTTAAATTTTTAGGTATCGATTATCTCTTAGTTTATGAACTTAATCAGGAAATAAAGTTGACAAATAGTGTCTCTCTAGTTAGATCTTAGTTATTGGTTAGTTTTAGGGTCATGCAAAGGCTTTTTAGATCTTGTGATTAATGAATCCAAGTTTTAGGTGTGGTGTAGAGGGGCATTAACCATTCTCATGTGTTTGCATGGTTTTTTAGATCTTGTGAATGAATCCAAGTTTATTGGTTATATAATCCGGTATCAAAGTAGGAAGATGTTTAGGAGATTAAGAGTAGGGTACCTTGATTAGATGTGCGGATATATGAAAAACCTCCAAAGGTAAGTAGAAGATCTTACAAACATTTTTGCTAGTCAAAGAATAATACAAAGAGAAGTGTCTAATGAGAGGACAATCCAACGAGATGTAGATCAACATATAGAACATGAAGAAGAACATGAAGAATAAAAATTAGAGAGCATGAATTTTGAAGAAAGAATGCTTAGGGATATAGAAGGGAGAAATCATAGGATCAAGATCGAAGTTTCCGAATATGCAGTGAATCTTAAACCAAAGGAGTTAATAGATTGGTTGGATGTCATGGAATGTTTTTGAATCGCAACCTATGTCAGAGGAAAATAAGGTGAAATTTTCATGCACCAACTTGAAGGGTCACGATATGATATGGTGGGATCATGTGTAGAAAGGCAGAGAAAAAAAAAAAAGACAAAATTAGGACCTGGAGCAAGATGGAAAAAAAATTATGAGAAAATGTTTTGCCTCAAGACTATGCCCAGACAATTTTTCGTAGATTTCAGAACTTGAAGCAAAATCTGTCCACTATGGAGGAACTCACAAATGATTTTTATCAATTTTCCATTCACACGGATCACTAGGAAACTGATGGGCAACTGGCTGCAAGGTATGTGAATTCTTTAAAATTTTATATTCAAGATGAACTGAGCATTCATAGGTTTCACAATGTGGTAGAGGCATACCAATTATCCTTAAAATCCAAGGAAAAGAAAAACCGATAATTTTCTCAAAGGAATAGAGGAGGAAGGAGTGGTACATCATCTGCCTCACAGGGTGGTTTTAACTATGGCACAGGAAAATCATAACAAGAAGCTGAGAAGAAGAACATATTCAACAAGGTAACCTAAATCAACCATGAGGAAGAGGATTTCAAAGGGGTAGAGGTTATGGTGGTGGTAGAGGAGGACCATATGTGTGTTTTAGGTGTGGTGTAGAGCATCATCGAGCATTTAAATGCCCAAATTATATGCAAGAGCCGAAGCAAGGAAAACAACCTAGTTTGAACTTGGTCCAAGATAAGAATGAAGAAGGAGTGGAATATGAAGTCCCACCTTATATGGGGGAGATTCTCATGATATGGAGGTAAATGGTGATTCTCAAAAAAGAGCAAAGGCAGATTAGTGACAATGAATATTCTTGGCTTCAGAAAAATATTTTTCAAACCAGATGCACTTCTGGGGGGAAGATATGCCAAGTTATTATTGATAGTGGTAGTTGTGAGAATATGGTTTCCAAAGATATGGTAGATAAGTTTAATTTATGTTGTTAAACACATCCCTTTCTTTACCGAATTGCATGGTTCAAAAAGGGGAATGAAGTCACCATTAATAAAAATATGTTTGATCAAGTTTTCCATCAGTAAAACTTATAAAGATTAAGTATGGTGTGATCTCATTCCGATGGATACATTTCATATGTTATTGGGGAAGCCTTGGAAATATGACAGAAAAGTCATGCATGATGGAGAAAAGAATACCTACACCTTTTGGAAGGATGGATCAAAAGTCATATTATATCCCCTTAAGGGTGAGGGAAAAATTGAGAATATGTTGTCAGAAAGAGAGTTTGTTAAGGAAATGAAGGCAAGAAGATTTTGCTATGCATTAATAGTGAAAAAAGGAGCCGTGGAAGACGTACCATATCCTACTAAAGTGGCCAAGTTACTAGAAGAATATGTTGATGTTATCCCTAATGAAGTACCTCTGACAGATATACTTGGTTCTTGGGTCATTTTTGGAGGATTTCATGGAAGAAAATGGGGACTAAATTTCAGTTTAGTAGTGCCTATCAACCCCAAACAGATGGGAAAATCGAGGTAGTAAATTGGATTTTGGGTAACTTGCTACAGAGCATTGTTAGAGAGAACCCCAAGCAGTGGGATTTGGCTTTACCTTAAGAAGAATTTTTCTACAAATGTTTAGTGAATAGATATACAAGTAAATCTCCATGGCAAGTTGTTTACAATAGAAATCCTATGGGTGTCCTCGATTTGGTGCAGCTACCACTTGGGGATAGGATTAGGGATGATGGGAAATCATTTGCAGAACATATTCAACAGTTGCAACAACAAGTGAGACAAAAACTGCAGGCTAGTAATGAACAAAACAAAATTATAAAAGATGCTCACCGACGATAGCAGGTATTCAATGAAGGTGATTTGGTGATGGATTATTTATGGAAAGAATGGTTTCCTAGAGGAACCTACCACAAATTAAAGTATAATAAAATTGGTCTTTGCAAGATTCTCAAGAAAATCAACGACAATGCTTATAAGGTCGATTTACAAACTGAACTCGATATCTCCCCTTTGTTTAATGTTTCTTATTTATATAGATTCCATGGGGATGATTTGGGTGATGACGGTGAGGCAGAGGTGGATTGGCAACATGCCATTTCGAGCAAGAAAAAGGAAAATATTGTGCATATTCTAGATAAGAAGTCCCTTCATACTTAGCAAGGCCAATACAATCGATATCTGGTCCAGTGGGAAGGCATAGTATCAACATAGAGTAAATGGATTATAGAGGGGGAATTTATGAACCTAGATCTCGGTAAGTGGCAACAATTTGATGATAGTAACTTGTAGGAGTTGTGTTCTTTTCAACCAGAGGATAATGATGCAAGGATTTTTCGAGGGTCATAACTTTTGACTCGGTTATCCGTTTGGGATGAAATTTTACAGGGAGTTTTGTCTCGAATATTTCACTTCCATGTTTATGTGATCCTTTAAATCAGACATCGTTTTGACACTTTTCTAGGGCCAAATTCCTTCATATAAGGCCTAAAATTGAGGTTTTAGTGTTTTTACTGGAATATTTTAATTTTTAATTATCCATTATCTCTTAGTTTATAAACTTAATTAGAAAAGTGAGTTGATAAATAATGTTGCTCTAGTTAGCTCTTAGTTATTGGTCAATTTTAGGGTCATGTGAGAATTTCCTAAAATTAGTTGTTTTTATAAAATCAGTGGTTTTCGAAAATCTCATATAGTATCTATAAGGGGTTGAACTTCCATTGTAATAGTTAGGATGGAGAAGGAATAAAAGAGAGTTATTTTCCATTCTCATGTGTTTGCATGGTTTTTTATATCTTGTGAATGAATCCAAGTTTATTGGTTACATCATTTGGTATCAAAACAGGAACATGGCTGGGAGAGAAAGAGGAAGATCAAGGTATCTTGCTCATATGTGCATAGATATGAAAAACCTCCCAAGGAAAGTAAAATATCTTAGAAACGTGTTGGCTAGTTAGAGAATAATACAAAGAGAATTGTCTTATGAGGGGACAGTCCGAGGAGATGTAGATCATCATACATAACATGAAGAAGAACAATTAGAGTGCATGAATTTTGAAGAAAGGATGCTCAGGGATCTAGAAGGGAGAAATGATAGGATCAAGATCAAAGTTTCAGAATGTGCAGGGAATCTTAAACCAGAGGATTTAATAGATTAGTTGAACGCCATGGAAATTTTTTTTGAATGAAATCCTATGCCAGAGGAAAAGAAGGTGAATTTTTCATGCACCAAGTTGAAGGGTCATGCCATGATCTGGTGGGATCATGTGCAAAAAGACAAAGAAAAAAAGGAAAAGACAAAATTAGGACCTCGAGCAAGATGGAAAAAGATTTGCAAGAAATTATTTTTCCCCTGGACTATGCCCAAACCCTTTTTCATAGATTTTAGAATTTGAAGAAAAACATGTCCACCATGGAGGAACTCAAAAACGAGTTTTATCAGTTGTCCATTCACACAAATCACTGGGAAATTAATGATAAACTGGTTGCAAGGTATGTGAATTGTTTAAAATTTTCTATTCAAGATGAAATGAGCATGCATAAGGTTCGCAACATGGAAGAGGCATACCAATTATCCTTAAAGGCTGAGGAAAAGAAAAATCGGCAATTTTCTCAAACGAATAGAAGAGCAACAAGGGGTACAACGTCTACCTCACAGGGTGGTTTCAACTATGGTAGGGGAAAATCATCTGAAGGAGTTGAGAAGCAGAAGATATTCGTCAAGGTAACTTGAATCAACCATGAGGAATAAGATTTCAAAGAGGCAGAGGTTACAATGGCGACATAGGAGGCCTTTTGTGTGTTTTAGGTGTGGTGTAGAGGGTCATCAAGCATTTGAATGACAAAATTATAACATGCAAGAGCTGAAGCAAGGACAACAACCTAGTTGAACATGGTCCAAGCTAAGAATGAAGAAGAAGGAGTTGAATCTAAAGTCCGACATAATATGGGGGAGAGTCTCATGATACAGATGTCAATGGTGATTCCGGAAAAAGAGCAAAGGCAGAGTAGCGGTAATGTATATTCTTTGTTTTGGACAAATATTTTTCGAACTAGATGAACTTTCGTGGGAAATGTATGTCAAGTTATTGTTGATAGTGGAAATTATGAGAATATGGTTTCCAAAGAGATGGTATATAAGTTGAAATTACATTGTGAAATGCATCCCCATCCTTACCGAATTGCATGGTTCTAAAAGGGGAATGAAGTCACCATTAATAAAAATGTTTGATCAAGTTTTCCATCGATAAGACTTAAAAAGATTAAGTATGGACTGATGTCATTCCTATGGATGCATGTCATCTATTGGCACAGGGGCAAACCCAGGGTTCAACGCACAACAAAACCCTAACTATCGGCCCTTTCAGCAACACCTGCGAAGCAGATGAAGTCTCACTCGAGGTAGAGGCAGGGGTGGTTGCAAGACTCAGGTGTCTGCAACCTTAGATGGGACACAAATATATGATTCTAACACTTAGAAAATAATTTAGCATAGATCATTCACTAGTATTTAACCCTCATGGTACTCCACAGATGGCGCAAAACACCGCAGCATTCACTTAGATCTAGGTTAAGTTAGCACTTAGCAACAACAAAATAGGTCTAGCACTCAACACTTTCATATATCTCAGATCTACATCCATACATCTAAGAAGCACAAAGCAAAGTAGATCTATCTAAGTATATCATAGCAAGCACATAGCATAATCATATCAAAGAAAAACACATGGACAGAGACAAACACATTAGGTCGAGGCACCAAGCACAACACACAGGTTTACCATGGTTCACCCCCACCCTAGGGCTACGTCCACAAAGTATTCTTCTTCTTTATTAGCTTTGGTCAATCTGATTACAACACATAGCTCAAACTTTTACTCTGCATAGGACATGAGATCTGTGCGCACCTCGCCAGATCCTCCTTCCCTCAGTAGATCTAGCACAAAGCCTTCTTACAATCCGTGCACTTAGCACTTACATCACTTGCACTCAGCTCTGCAGGTCGGTCACAAAGTATATACAAAGCCTTTACTAGCACTTAGATTATCTGCTTCTCTTACATTGCCTAGCTACTTATTTATACTTTAAAAAATAGGCCTAAACATGGGTAAACCCATGGGCCGACATCCCATACCCATTACATTATCCCCAAAATCCCAAAAAGGACCCAAGAAAGGGGTCTATCTTCCATAATCTCCGCTTCATGTTGCGCTCCATCTTTGACAAGTTGTCGAAGTTCAAAAAATGGTCAAATATGACCAAGTGTTTCCTCAAACTTGGTCGAGGGCCAACAGGCCCCCAACACTCACCTGTGACTCGTCCCGAGTCACTTAGATCTGGGTAAAGTTGCCTCAAAGGTCTCGAGCTTGGCTCAAGTTGCTTCGACTTGTCTCTGTGCTACTGCTTCTTGCTCAGCGAACTCCTGAACAACCACTTCGCTGATAGGCCCTTCTAGTTGCTGCTTGACTGTAACAACTATTTGTTCCAGTAGTGCTCCTTGGCCTTCAATTTCTTCAAACAATATATAGGCCTCCTCCTAGCTCGATTGGAGTTTCTGGGTGACTTCCATCACTCTGTTTTGCATGGTAAGAACAAGTTGTTGGGCAATTCGTTGTTTCTGGGATCTCTTCATCCTCTCGATAGGTGACAGGAGCTTGAGTTGTGACTGTACTGTACCTGTGTGCTGCTTCGCTTCCTGGAGTTGGGACTCCAGTTTCTTCAACTCTAGGTCTTCAGATAGTTGCTCATATATTTGCACGCTTTTGATACTTAGTTGTTTGCATTTTGTAGCAAGTTTTCTAATCCTCTCGACTGCACTTTGAGCATCCAATTCTCATTGGTCGTGCACTTCTTGCAGAGTATGTGGTATGGTATGAAGCTCTAATTCCATGACCCTTTGTTGAAGATGTTGAATAACTTCAACCAACTTCATCACTTGATGCTCTATGGGTTCTTCAACCTTCTGCTCTAAGATGGTCACAGAGTGAAATGCTCTATTGATTGCTTCTTCAATTCCAAACTGCTTCGCGAGCAGATTCTCTTTCTCTTTTTGGAACTTTGCTCAGTCTTCTTCATTTTTTTCCTAGAGAGCATTCTTCTCTTGTTGTGTTTCTTGACGTTGCTCAATAATTTCTTCTTATGCCTTCTTGAGGGCCTGGGTGGCCTGCGCTTTTTCTTCCTGAGCACGTCGAAGGCATACTTCGACTGTATCAACAATCTTGCGGAGATGGACTGATTCATCTCCTTCTTCTGTTGTTCCTTCTAGCAGAGGTGTAGTAGAGATTGCTTAGCTAGATTGGAGTGCCTTTTGTACTCCTTGGAGCGTGATCTCAATATGGATATACATTTGTTCCTGCTTCACTTCCTGCTTCTCTATTATTTCCTTTGAAGCAACATTGACCACTGCAACAATGAAATCAAAGTCATCCATCGTGAGGGTAGTTTGCATCTAGTTACAGGGGTTCTTGGTTTCTTTCCAGAGGAAGACTTCAGAGGTGAAACCTTCCTTTTCTTGGATGATTCTGCATCGTCCTTGGGTGGCAGTACTTCGACTTGTTGTTTCTCAGAGTCTACACCTTCTTCGTCATCACCTTCTTCATCATTACCTTCTTCCTCTGGTATAATGGAAGCCATCCGTATGGATCTGCTATATATATCCTGAACCTCTTTGGGCTTCTTCGTCTCCTTTGTCTTCTTTGTTCTACTGAGCCTAGGTGTATATGGCACAACTTCTAGGCTGTCGATGTCTAAAATTTTTGTAGGGTCCGCTGAAATAAGGAGGTCCGCCGACTACTCCTTGGTGATCTCTTTCAGGTCTTATTCTTTGAGCTTATAGTAGGACTGGATCTGTTCTTGGTGCTCATCAGTGCGTGGGGTTAGGTATATAAAATGGTGGTCTGCGTTGAACTTTATCAGAGGTCGGAACCTCTATAAAGTGTTCGGGGTTATGCAAGGTTCACTCCTTATGGTTGCTTTCAGTTGATTATAATATACGTGGAAAATAGAATTTGATTTCCATTGCTTGCTCATGTCGTTTGAGTAACACAAGGTACTGAACTTCGCAACTAGTGGCTCAAAAGGGTCAAGGTCCGAGAAAGTTGCACCTTCTGGTAGCTCCCATGCAACAAAGGCGATCAGTATCAGGAGCTAGCTAAAATGGAATTCGTGCCCCTGATCCCGAGCTTCTCTACAGTCAATATCCATTTGATTCACCAGGTACTTCGCCCAGTTCATTTGTAGCCCCTCTGCGCACTTTCCTGCGAGGTCAACTACAAATCCTGATACTTGTGTTGGTCAATTCTTACATACCATCTTCCCTGCAATTAGTTGGCATGCAAGGTGCACTGCGCCACTTTCAATAGAAGTTACTTTGTAGCCTCTCACGCCTTTATCAACATCTCCATAGGCCTCTTTTATCTTCTGCGCAAGAGCACGGTCTATGGTCTTTCTAGGATAGTACTCATGGGGATCAGGGCCCTGCATGCTAAGCCCTGTGATCCTATTGATCAGCATCGAATCAACAGTTATGTCACGTTCTAACCACAGGTATCCTCTATGGTAACTTTCTAGTAGTAACTTTACACAAGCATTCACCTCCTGGCGTCTGCCGAAGTGCAGTATTTTCATAACGTTTAGTAGAGTAGACTGCGCGAGGTTTATTGTCCATTGCTATGGGACGAGCTTCAAGTTCTTGCACTTAGTTTGCATCAAGTACTTATACGGGGCAAGCATGCTATAAAATTTACAGTCCCCTAGGTTGAAGTCGCAAAACTTCAACGCTATAACCTTGTCTTGATCTGCGCGGTAGGTACATACTCCCTTCGGTAAATATGCAGTTACTAGGGTATATTCAAAATCTCTAGGGACACTATCCCTATTAATCTCACCGCTCAAAGGGGGTATGTAAGCTGGTAGAATGGATGGCACTAAATTTACGTTGGCTATGTTGTGCTTATGCTTAGTTCTCCTCTCTACGTCAGCTCGAGATGTTCCAGCTTGAGCAGTCGACGGGGAGGCTTGCACTCCTCTCGTTGATGAGGCTTGGACTCTTGTGGACATTCTTCTTTCCGATATGACTCTCTCAGTCATTAAATTGAGAAGTACTTATGTGATGGATTCCTCAAGTGCGGTGAGCTCGTCGAACATACGCACTCGGGAAAGATAAGCGAGGGAACGATGATCTCAAAACACTGTACTAGGGTGAACGATCTTCTTGTAATGATCACTATATACAATTACGAGTTCTGCGGGCTTTGATTTTTCAGTTGGAAAAAGTGTTCTTCGTGCACGGTGCGACGAGCTAAATAGGAAATTCATTAATGGTCTAGTTGCAACGGTATGAAGCTTTCGTGAACGTTGATCCATCCGTGATGGTGCGGTCCAATGGTATGGTGGTGATCCTTTAATTCTTTATGTCCATTCAGGGAAGAACTCAAACGGGTATATTGGTCCAACGGATATATTGTTGCACCATGGAAAAGTTCCATATGTCATTGTTCTGATATCTGGGCGAAGCTCAATTCTTGTGATTTTTCCTTCTGCGAAGTTTCCTCCAGAACCTTCTGTAACTTTTCGATTTTGGCTCTCTTCTTACTTAGCTTCCAAGCCTTCTTCCCAGTGAGCTTCGTCTCGGTCGTCCTTTTTCCATTCTGAGTATTATCTTCTCTCGACATAGTCACTTCACGCTGCTGAGGTTCTTTCTTCAGATCCAAGGGTAATACTCCTTCATCATATGGATTAGGTATTTTGGTCTTCTGTGATTCCTCTAATGCTCTTATAGCTTCGACATCCAGGTCCTTGGTGTTCAATAGCTGAGATCTGTTCTCTTGTTCTTCCATCAAGTAGGTGA
This sequence comes from Picea mariana, assembly GCA_032191745.1. Taxonomy (NCBI): domain Eukaryota; kingdom Viridiplantae; phylum Streptophyta; class Pinopsida; order Pinales; family Pinaceae; genus Picea; species Picea mariana. Next base: position 81,654 of record JASDQU010683751.1, on the reverse strand, counting down.
TCCTTCTAGCCATAAATTCCATGAGTTCTTTCTTCTTCTGTTCTAGGGATTTCTTTTCTTCTTTTCTCTAGATTCGGTCTTTTTCAATCCAAATCTTGCCTAAAAAAGTTGGAAATGGGGCATGGTCCTCAATAAATCTAATGACTTTGAACTCTTCCTCTGTCGAAGATCCATGGGTACTCATAGCTATCTAGGTAATTATGCCACATAGGGTTACCATTTTTCCTTTAAACAACCCTATTCTTCCTAGTGAAGGAACCACAACATGCCTTCTTAGGATTTCCCAAGTACTTTTTGTCATAATGTTCATCTGTGTTCCCTCATCTAGAGCACAGTCGATGTCGAAGTCTCTTATTCTTACTTTGATTTTCTCCTTTTCTTTGAAGATCTCTAACGAACTGGCATCTTTATGTTCATCCAGGGTTTCTTTTATTTTCAGTAACATAATCTCTGATTCTTTCTGGGGTTCTTCTATAATCTTAGTCTCTTGACCTTTCTCCATATTCAACTTTTCAAGTCTAGTAATCATTCTAGGGAAATCCAGTACTTCATGGTCCATAGCCTTACAACAGAGGCAACTAGGGTTTCTCCCAGGGAATTCCTTAACAATATGTCATGGTCTTTTGCAACTGTAATAAAGAGTTAATCCTCTCTTTCTCTTCCATGATCCCCAACTTTTCTTGTACCGCACGCTAGGATCATGATGGCTAGCCTGCAAAAAATTCTTTCTAGGATCCTGCATCCATTGGTTAGTCCAAAAATTCTTTCTATGCATAGGTATAACATATCTTTCATTATTCTTATCAGATCTATTCATATCAAATTCTCTTTCATCTAACAATGCCCTAGTTTTCAAGCTAGGACAAAATCTATCAAGCATACCTAAATCCATACTTTAGAAACAAAAAAATTTCACTTCTTTTACTTCTATAGATTACAAAGCTTCCAGATATAAGAACTTTTAACTATTCTCACCTTTATCATAGCATAGAGCTTACAGATCTTACTTCTTTTCTTCAGTATCAACCTCTTTTTTTGCAAATATGACTTCTTTCCTTCAAATCTGCCCTTCCTTCTTCAGCATAGAGATTTTCAAATCAAGTGGATCACTGTGCACCAAGGCATAGATCCACGCATAGAGATTTCACAATTTCAGGAAAAATGTTTGCAAAAAGCTTCTTCTTGTCAGTTCCCAGCAATCATAGTTTYAGGTCCTGACAACGGAACCATTTTTTGGCACAGGGGTAGACCCAAGGTTCAACGCTTCAACAGTGCTCCAAAAAAACCCTAACTACCAGCCCTTTCGGCAACACCTGCGAAGTAGATGAAGTCTCACCCGAWGTAGAGGCAGGGGTGGTTGCAAGACTCAAGTGTATGCAACCTTAGATGGGACACAGATCTATGATTCTAACACTTATCAAACACTTTAKCATAGATCATGCACCAGTATTTAACTCTCATGGTACTTCGTAGATGGCGCAGAGCACCACAACATTCACTTAGATCAAGGTTAAGTTAGCACTTAGCAACAACAAAATAGTTCTAGCACTTAACACTTTCATATATGTCATATCTACATCCATACATCTAAGAAGAACAAAGCAAAGCAGATCTCTCTAAGTATATCATAGCAAGCACATAGCATAATCATATCAAATCACAACACATGGAAAACGACAAACACATTAGGTCGAGGCACCGAGAACAACACACAGGTTTACCGTGGTTCACCCCCACCCTGGGGCTACGTCCACAAAGTCTTATTCTTCTTTATTATCTTTGGTCAATCTAATTACAACATAGAGATCAAAATTTTACTTTACATAGGACAGGAGATCTGCGCACACCTCGCTAGATCCTCTTTCCCCGAGTAGATCTAGCACAAAGCCTTATTACAATCTATGCACTCATCACTTACAACACTTTCACTCAGCTCTGCAAGTCGGTCACACAGTATATACAAAGCCTTTACTAGCACTTAGCTTATCTGTCTCTCTTACATTTCCTAGCTACTTATTTATACTTTACAAAATAGGCCTAAACATGGGTAAACCCATGGGCCAACATCCCATACCCATTACATTATCCCCAAAAACCCAAAAAGGACCCAAGAAAGGGGTCTAGCTTCCATGATCTCCGCTTTGTGTTGCGCTCCATCTTTGACAAGCTGTCGAAGTTCCAAAAATGGTCAAATAAAACCAATTGTTTCCTCAAACTTGGTCAAGGGCCAACATCATCCATCATTGGGGAGGCATTGGAAATATGACAAAAAAGACATGCATGATAGAGGAAAGAATACCTTCACCTTTTGGAAGGATGGATCGAAAGTCGTCTTATTGCCCCTTAAGGATGAGGGAAAAACTGAGAATATGTTGTCAGAAAGAGAGTTTGTTAAGGAAATGAAGGCAACGAGACTTTGCTATCCATTAATAGTGCAAAAAGGAGTTGTGGAAGACGTAGCAATTCCTACTAAAGTGGCAAAGTTACTAGAATAATATGTTGATGTTATCCATAATGAACTACTTGATGGTCTTCCACCAACGAGGGATATTAAACATCACATTGATCTAATCCCATGATGATCTTACCGAGTTAGGTAGCCTATAGGATCATTCATACACGACATGTAGATCTCAACTAGCAAGTGACAAAACTTATAAAGAAAGATTTGGTAAGAGAAAGCATGAGTCCATGTGGCATACCAACATTGTTGACTCCCAAAAAGGATAATATATGGAGGATGTGCACAAATAGCAGAGCAATCAATAAAAATACCATCAAATATCGGTTTCCAATACCGTGCTTGGATGACATGATTAATGTGTTAGCTAGAGCTAAATATTTTAGTAATATTGAATTGTGAAGTGGATACCACCAGATCTGGATTCAAGAAGGAGAGAATGGAAAAATGCCTTCAAGACTAGGGATGGACTATATGAATGGATGGTGATGTCATTTGAGTTGTTGAATGCACCTAGTACTTTCATGCGGTTGATGAATTTTGTGCTTCGACCTTATATTGGTAAGTTTGTTGTCGTTTATTTTGATGACATCCTAGTTTTCAATGATAACAAAGAAGATCATTTGCAGCATTTAAAAATTATATTCATTGAGAAAACATCAACTTTGTGAAAACTTGAAGAAATTTAGGTTCCTACAAAGTTTGGTATTTCTTGGTTTTTTCATCTTGACAGAAGGAGTCAAAACGGATTCAGAGAAGGTCAAAGAAATTTTGGAGTGGCCTAGTCCTAGGAGCATAACAGGGGTAAGAAGTTTTCATGGGATAGATACCTTTTACCAAAATTTTATTCGAAATTTTAGCAGTATTATAGCACCCATAACATATTGCACCAAAGGAAAGACATTCATGTGGACCGATGAAGCTGAGGAAAGTTTTAATTTTCTAAATAAGAAGGTAACTGAGGCACCCATATTAGCCTTACTAAATTTTGATAAAGTGTTTGAGGTAGACTGTGATGCTTCACATGTAGGCATTAGAGCTGTACTTATCCAAGCATGTATACCAATTGCATTCTTTAGTGAAAATTTAATTGAGGTAATAAGGAACTACTCCACATATGATGTAGTATTTTATGCAATTGTGAAAGCATTGCGACATTGGAGGCATTATTTAGTGTCGAAAGAGTTTTTTTTATTTACCAACCACATTGCATTAGAATATGTAAACACCCAAAAGAAATTGGCCAATAGACATGCAAAATGGGTCTCTTTCTTGCAAGGCTCCACCTTTGTTCTGAAGCACAAATCAAGATGAAAGAATCAATTTGCAGATGCTTCAAGTCAATGCATTGTTCTTTTGACAACCATGGAAAATCTAGTAACTGGGTTTTTTTCATTAAAGGATCTTTATGCACCTAATAATGATTTTCGGGAGATTAAGGAACAGTTGAAGAATCCATTCGCTGGGAACATGGATCTTAATCATGGTGAATATTTTATACAAGATGGATACCTATTCAAAGGAAAATTCCTATGCATTCCAATTGGTTCAATGAAGGAAAATATTATCAGATACCTTCACAGTGGTGGTTTGGAAAGGATAAGATGCTAGGGTTAATCTAAGATAAGTATTACTAGCCGAATATGAAAATGGATATAAACAAGTATATGGAACAGTGTAGGATTTTCCAAATGGATAAAGGACACTCACAAAACATATGGTTGTATATGCCATTACCAGTTCCCACAGGCCCATGGACATATCTGAGCATGTATTTTGTGTTGGGGCTCCAAAAAACACAACGAGGTAATGATCCTATTTTTGTGGTTATTGATAGGTTCTCTAAAATGGCTCATTTCACTTGCAAGAAAACTAGTGATGCATCAAGGGTGGCATAATTTTTTTTTTCGAAAGTTGTTAGATTGCATGGGGTTCCAAAAACTATTACCTCTAATAGAGATACTTGGTTCTTGGGTCATTTTTGGAGGACTTTATGGAAGAAAATGGGAACTAAATTACACTTTGGCAATGCATGTCACCCCCAAATAGATGGGAAAATTGAGGTAGTAAATCATAGTTTGGGAAACCTGTTACAAAGCATTGTTGGAGAGAATCCCAAGTAGTGGGATTTGGCTTTACCTCAATTTGAATTTTCCTACAATAGTTTAGTGAAAAGATCTATAGGTAAATCTCCATTTCAGGCATATATGACTTTAGGGGCTAAATTTCGCTCATGGGCTAATTTTCCATGGTTTTTCCAAAAACAAGATTCACTATTTTAAAAATGATTTGCCCAAATTATATAGGATAAAATTATTTTACCTTAAAAATCGTCAAACTTTTATAAAAACTATATAAAATTCTTAGAAATTTGAATATTTTTACAAAAATATTGCCAAACATTTATAGTTGGCATATGAAGGATTAGTAAGATTCGCCAAGGTTTCTACATTTTAAAATAAATTTCCATCATTAAAATCATCCCTGATTTCAGGTTGTTTACAGTAGAAATCCTATGGGTTTCCTAGATTTGGTGCAGCTACCACTTGGGGATAGGATCATTGATGATGGGGAAGCATCTGCAGAACACATTCAACAGTTGCAGCAACAAGTGAGACAAAAATGCAGGACAATAATGAACATAACAATATTATAAAATATGTTCATTGACAATACCAAGAATTCAATGGAAGTTATTTGGTGATGGTTTATTTATGGAAATAACGGTTTCCTAGAGGAACCTACCACAAATTGAAGTATAACAAAATTGGTCCTTGCAAGATTCTCAAGATAATCAAGGACAATGCTTATAAGGTCGATTTACTAGATGATTGCGATATCTCCCCCGCATTTAATGTTTTTGATTTGCATATATTCCATGGGGACGATCTAGGTAATGATAGTGAGGAAGAGGTGGATTTGCAACAGGTCATTCTGAGCAAGAAAAATGAAAAGATTGTGCATATTTTAGATAAGAAGACCCTTCATAATCGGCAAGGCCATTACAACCGATATATGTTCCAGTGGGAAGGAATAGCACCAACAAAGAGTACATGGATTACATAGGGGGACTTGCTGAACCAAGATCTTGGTAAGTGGAAGCAATTTGAATACAGTAACTTGTAGGAGCTGCGCTCTATTTAACCAAAGGAGAATGATGCAACGATTTTTTGGGGGTCATAACTTTTGACTTGGTTATCCGTTTGGGATGAGATTTTACAGGGAGTTTTTTCTCTAAGATTTCAATGTCATGCCGATGTGATCCTTCAAGTCATACATCATTTCAACACTTTTCCAGGGCCAAATTCCTTCATATAAGGCCTCAAATTGGGGTTTTAGTGTTTTTACGGGAATGTTTAAATTTTTAATTATCAATTATCCCTTAGTTTATGAAATTAATCAGAAAATTGAGTTGAAAAATAATGTCTCTCTAGTTAGATCTTATTTATTGGTCAGTTTTAGGGTCATGTAAGAATTTCCTAAATTTAGTTGTTTTTCTAAAATTAGTTGTTTTTTAAAATCTCAGATCATAGTTATAAGGGGTTGAAATTCCATTGTAATATTTAAGATGGAGAAGGAATAAAAGATAGTTATTTTCCATTCTCGTGTGTTTGCATGGTTTTTTAGATCTTGTGAATGAATCCAAGTTTATTGGTTACATCATTACATCTCGTTCATATAATGCTAAAGTTTTACTTATACAACTAACAATTACGGTTCTTATTTATTATTGTTATCACATAAGGTTGTCAAGGGCCATAGGTGTGTTTTGATATACCCAAATCTGAAGTCTTTCCTGGTCTCTATCCCCCCCCCTTCAGCTTCTAAATCGTTCTATGTTTCCCCTTGTTCATTTGTGCGCCCTGGTTTTCATTAAATATATTACCCAAGTGAAAGCTTGGGCCCAAGACCCTCTATTTTTCTCCAAGGATGAACACTCGTCTCCTTTTTTAGTCACTGGTCTCCCTATTTTCTCAGCACACAACCAGTCACCCAAATCCTTGTTCACGCAGGCCGTAGCCATGGACACAAAGCGCGACATTCAAAGCAACCCATTTCAGGCTTAAAAGCAACAGGCAGTTGTAATCCTTCAGTGGCGAAGATTCCAGGAATAGTCCAGATCAGTGGCCCACGAGTTTCAAGAAGTCCAAATTTGCACAAAGTATAGCGCCAAAGAAAAAGTTTTGAAGTCCCCAAGGCCTCGAATTAAGCATGAGCCATTGATCTTGAAGGGATCATGTGGCGTCTAATCCAAGTGTTTGGAGAAATAAGCTTCGGGAGTTTTGAAGTGGGAAGTGCGTAAAACTTTCAAAGGGCTGAAGCCCGAAGTACCGAAGTGAATCCGGACCATCTGTCAGCAAGGACACGTGACAGCCAATCTCTCACTTCGGGAGTCTTCCTCCCAAAAAATCTTCATGTTTCACATTCAAAAGTGTTGGACACACCTACCACACTTAGAGGGGGGGTGAATGAGTGTGGGGATCTTTTTACCAAAACTTCCCTCTTTCACAAAACTCATTAGTTAGCATTCAACATTTACTCATTAATCATTGTTGTCATTTATAACCAGTTAAATGTGAACATATATTAGCAACATAGATCATGAATAAGTCATCACCACAAGGAACAAAAGGAACACAAGATGTATGTACAATTTTCTTTTTATTACGGACTACAATCCTTGGGTTTTTCATCAACAACTGAATAAAGTACAACTCTACAAGAGCACTAGCTCTATAATGCAAGACTCATCTTACATCCTCAGCACCAACTGAGATGAGGCAACAATCCTCAACATATATCAATCTACAATAGGTACGCGACCTGTCGACAGTGAAACTCACGTATGTACGCGCCCTACCAGTATTACAACCCGCGTGTATACACGCCTAAGAAGCACTACAACCTGCATATACCTTCTGAGCTATTAGGGTTTATCCTTTTCATCACATGCTCAGATCCTCTGCAACCTACAATCGTATTTTCTTCTTTCTTTCACTATCCAAACTGACCCACGGCCAGTCAGAACACATCCAAGCTCTCCAATATTCTACTCATGCTCCACAACCAATCAATATGAATGTTATCTCAATCGTGTATAAACAACTAGTATACCATAGAAATCATGTCACCATTGAATCACAAGAGTACTTCTCATTCCATCAACCAACATAGACCACATCACAACAGCCATACCAACAATTCCCTAAGAATTCACAACACATCAAACAATAGTATCTATCAAGACAATAATATAACCATACAAGTGTCTTAGTGACAGATTTGAGCCCATAGAATGCAAATCTGGAACCTGCTTCAATCTTCAATAGCTTGTCATCAACTCAACCACAAATATCCATGATTTTATCCACTACACACTCCCTGTACACAGTCAACCTGCGTACTGTACACACCATATACACAGAAAACCCGTGTATACACACCCTATATATAGACAACCCGCGTACACCTCAGAAAATAGGGTTTTGTTGTAATTCCGAGAATTTTGCCGTCATGATCTCAGACTTACCAAAACTTCAATGCATCCATGATATCCTCCCAATCTCCTCTCTCTCAAAATAGATCTTCAATCATGCTCAAGAGATCCACACCAAAGATTCTCTCACAAGAAGCTCTCCATCAATACTAAAAAATATTCTCCCAAGAAGCTTTCCATTGATCCACCAAAAAGGATGTTTTGCAAAAGACCATTGCTATCTTATTTATATTTTCATCCTCTAGGTCACTTAACCCATTTCTAGGTCACTTAACCTATTTTCCTTATTTTAGGGTTAACCACTTTCCATAATTAGAAAGTTCTCCAATACTTTATCATTTAAATATTCCTTCTTGATTTTGGCATCTTACTTTATCATTTCTTGATTTTGTCACTTCTCTTGATTATTTAAATAATCCACTTTGAATTTTTCACTTTAATTTATCATTTAAATAATATTAACCCATTTCTAGGTCACTTAACCTATTTTCCTTATTTTTAGGGTTAACCACTTTCCATAAATATTCCTTCTTGATTTTGTCACTTCTATTTATTATTTAAATAATCCACCTTGAATTTGTCACTTTACTTTATCATTTAAATAATGATTTCTTCTTTTAAAGCACTTTGACTTCTTTTACCTTGTGGGCTTCAAGCCTTCATATGGGGGTCCTTCAATTTCCTAAGGCCATAACTCTCAAACCATGAGGAGTTATGTGACATTCTACATACAACCGGAAATGGTATGGCAAGCACTATCCATCTAGGATAGTTTCACCAACAACTTCATTGATATTCATCTCATTATTCCACATACAAGCATGGATCCTCCAACCATTCTTATAGGATAACTCAATCCACAAAGCATCTTCCCGTGAGGGATTTCACCATAAGGGGACCACTTTGGAGTTCATCCATTTGTACTCGTTATCAAACATGATGATTCATCTTTGCATCAATCCACCACTGCATCATATACATCAACTATGCATCATGTATAAATGACAATTCATTGATCCATCTTAATCAATATACTAAGATAAAACATTCAATCATCCTTTGGCATCAATCAAACAATCAATCATTTGACATCAATCAATCACACCTTTGGATTTGCATCAATCAATAAATCAATCACTTGACATCAATGAATCAATCACTTGACATCAGTCAATCAACCTTTGGCATCAATGACAACATGATCCAACAATCTCCCCCTTTGGCATTGATGGCAATACCAACATTGATGTCAACACCAATTACCAATTATTGATGTAAACATGTAGATAAGGCATGCTCTGCATCAATAGTCAATGTGACTATCTCTCCCCATCAATAAACATCAATCACATCAATGTGAATATCTCTCCCCCTTTGACATCAATGGAAAAGGGCCATTCTCCTCTTGGGGATGCTCCCCCTGCTTGAACTTTCCTTGGGGCTTCTCCCCCTGTCTGTGTATCTTTGATCTTCCTTTGAATAATATCTCCCCTTTTGAACAAGGGATATCACTCTGATGTAATGTTGAAGATACATCAAGCATACTCACCCTATGACCATTGCTCCCCCTGGAATTATGATTATGTGCTCTTTCTTCAAGTATAGGGATCTTTTCTAGGTAACTATCTCCCCCTAGAATCATGGGAAGAAGAATGACCCCCCCTATGGGTATGTCTCCCCTATATTCTCTACAAGATGAACAATGTGATACCATATAATGATCCTTGGACCTGTTCATGCATCAAACTCATGCCATACCAAGCATCATGAAGCAAAAGATATGTCAACAATGAAATAAAGAATGATGAGAAAAATATCAACCAAGTACATCCTGTACAAAAATGTGTGCTCATCATGCACAACACCTATGTACATCAACATCATGCAATGTGCCAAAAGATATCATCCATGGAATGTATCAATCATATGCCTCTATCAACATGCCAACATGTGCATCTACCAATATGCCAACCATGTGCATCCACCAATATGCCAACCATGTGCATCAACCACATGTCCCATTGTGTAGCCCATCCATATGCTAAATGCATGCATCAAGATTTTCAACAAGTAAGATTCCAATACATCATCAAGATATATCACATAACCAAGGTGTCATAACTTCATTGTCATAACCAACATTGTTCTTCAACAGAAAATGCATCAATCCATACTCATGGGTTAGTGCCATGCAGGCAATATTTTATTTTACATCATCACCTTACATAATTCAATATAGAATCATGAAAACCTGCAGCAAATAGTGTCAGAACCTGCAATAAACCATGTCACACCCTACATCACAAAGTTATACCATCACATCAAACTCCAATCCCTGTGCATAGCCCTTTTCCTTAGGCTTCACCACATATGTGCAGCCTGTTGCATAGACACCTCACGTATGTATGCGACCTATACAAGGTTAGCCTGCGTATATACGCAACTGATACCACTGTCACCCGCGTATGCCTCAGTAGATGACACTTTTGAACTTCCCTTCAGTCTTTCATTTTGTTCTAGCTGCTTTGTCTTCTTCACCCACTTCTGTAGATGCCCCTGCTCCTCAGAACTTGATCTTTGAGAATCCATATTTTCAAAGATGTCTCCCTTCCTTACTTCATTCCTTCTTCTAGCCATGCTATGTGAAGTCCTCATCTGTTAAGAACCAAATATCAATATACCATAGAAAAACCTCAGAATAAGTACTCAACACCTTGAAAAAGAGATAATTTCAGATAATAAGCCTCTTCAAAGGGGCAACCTCCTTTTACCCCACACAAATGTTCAAGTACAAGATGATTCCAAATGAAAATGTCTCCTTGGTATATATAGGAGACTAGGAGGTATAATTACAACTAATGGAATAAAGTCGACATAAATAAAATAACATTACTAATGTAATATGCCCCAATTAATGGGTAATGAGCCAATATTAGGGCTTAACATGCCCCTCCCCTTGAGACAAGTGTTGTCCGCAACGCTTGAGTAACTCTGGATGCTTCTGTATAAAATACGCATCTTCCCAAGTGGAATCTTTAGCTGATAGTTTCCTCCATTTAATGAGATACTCTTAAATGGATCTGTTGACCGCCTATTCAGCTAGGGGTCAACTCATGTGCCATGAAGTATACATCACCTGATAAAGATATGATGAAGACAATATTGGTTCTACTTGGGCATTTTATGCTCCAGCACTAAAATTTTGTAAACGAAATTTCTGCACCCCTACGTGGGTTGATAATGTAATAAGTTTGCATGGATCATAGTTAGGTCAAGTAAATTGGGATGTTTTCATTAGGAGAGTTCCTTTCATCGAGGGTTTTTTATCCTCAGGTTGTCAACTGGGCTTTCGAGCCTGGCTGACTTCCCATGATTTTTTCCCTCCACACATGATATAATTCCTCCAAAGTGGTGAATGGTGTTCTAATGGTCTCATGCTTTGGTAGCTATTGTCTAGGAATGTTGTAAATGACCATGCCAGACAGTGTAGAAAGTTTCGCGGAATTTCGTCGAGTCTAGATAGGTTTTTTTTAATTAATTAAATTTTTAATAATTTAATTAATTAATTTTTTTTTGAGCAAACATTGTAAAAACTGGGTCTTTGGGCTTTTGATAGGGGTATTTGTGCTCAAAAGAAATGGAATAGCACCCCCTACACCCATAGACCAAGTTTCAGCTCAGTCGGACGAAGTTTGCTATGCCTTTGTCCACTTAGAGTCAGAGTCAGTCAAAATAGCAATTTTAATTGCTAAGTCATTTTTGTAATTTTTGTAAAAAAGAGTTAATGGGTGAGTTTGAAAGTGGAAAAGAGCAAGATTAGACTTTACCTAACCCTCCCAACCTTTTCCAACCTATTCTAACCCCTTACCCACCTTCTACACTAAAAAATCATGGCCCCCTAGGGCAAGTGACGTTTTTCCTTGGTGGAGGTTGTTGTGACTTATTGGGGGCCCCCTCTCATGAGTTATGACTCCCTTTGACCCCCACATCACCTCCTAGGATGATCCCACTCCTTTTTTCTCATTAATTCCCCTCCATTTCTTCATTTTCACCTTTTTTTTGGCCCCTCCAAGAGAAGTTACACCCCCCCTCTTCTAGAAACTCCAAAAATGATTTTTTTTTAAATTATTTGGACCTCTCACCTTCCTTGGCATCAATCCCAAGGCCTCCCACACCTCTTTGCTTGATCCCAACACCTCCTACTTTTTCCTACACCCTAGATCTCGCTTTCAAACCCTAGATGGTGTGCCCTAGCCTTGAGATCTACTCTTATGCTTGGTTGTGGACACTTGGCATTGATCCAAGAGAAGTAGGTTTGCCTCTCCAAGTATAAATAGATCTCTCTCCTCACTCCCAACTCACCATTCTTTGAGCTAAAGTTATGCTACCGAATTCTTGCCATCTTCTTGCTCTTGCCATCTCACATTTCACTCATTGCTCTTGAAAGTCTTGTAGCAACTTGTTGCTACAACACTCTCATACTTTTGGATTCAATAAACAAAAATCTTTGGAGGATTCTTGGACCAATATAGATTAGTCATATTTGTCCATTGCATATGAGGTGACTTTGTTCCTTTACATTTTGTGGGTTTCTAGCTAGCATCTTGGATAAATTAGTTTATTTGAGTAGATCATTAGACTCTAGATCTGCTTATCTATGTATGTTGATTAGTTAGGATTGTATAATTAGTTCACTTTGCTACTCTATATCATCATACTATGTTGTTTTGAACTCACATTTTGTCTTAGTGTGCAGATTTGTCTCACAAGGGTTGGTTGGAAGAGGCTTTAGAGGAGTTTCCAGCCAAAGCTTGCACAAACTCTTGGCATTTTGATTTGAATCTGATATATTGCTGTCATTCCATTCCATTTTCTGTAGCTAACACTCTCTTAGATAGGTCAAAATATAAATTTTTCAGTTCATATTTTCACATATAAAATTTCTGTGTAAAAACAGAAATTTTCGGTAACATTTTGGGTGTGTTTTGCATCATTTCCAATAAGCTTTTGTTTGTTGTTTTTTGCAGGTACATACCAAAAAATAGGGGGAAACGCTGCTCAAGTCATTCAATAAGACTTCCCCAAGAAACCCTTTCAGTTGGGTAACTATTTCCCAACTTTTCTCCTTCAAATTCCAAGTTTTCTTTCAATTTTTTATTATTTTTTGGATCCATAATAATAAACTAACATAGTATAGTATGTTTTACTTTCAAGTTAGTCATATTCTTTATTTCATTTAGTTGTTGGCCCCTCTTGTCCAATAGACAAGTTGTGTGGCCTTTCATTTTATTAATTTGCTCTTAGATTAGATAACCCTCCTTGGCCAACAATGGTAGGCTTGCCTCCACCTTGGCCATTGTAAGTGGTTTCATTCTTTTATTAAGTTATTCACATTTAATAAGCTAATGTGCCAGAACCTTGGGAGAGTAATCCCCAAAATCGCAAGGCCTAAGGGAAACTAATCCTCTTTTGATGATTCTATGCTCATATGGTTTAAATAATCTAGTTAGTAATCACACATAATAGTTTCCTTTCTTCAAATCTCATTTCATATGCTCATGATCTTATGGTTAACTAGTTGAATGGTTTAAAAATATCTCTCAAGTGCTAAATCTATTAGTTCCATAAATCATTTAGCTTGATTACATTTCTAGCATATGGTTTAAGATCTTTTCCATTATCTTGTCTAATCTCTATTTTTCAAGCACATCTTTCACTAAATGGTTAACATACATATGGATGAGTAATCTTAGATTTTGAAGTTTCTTTTTACTTTCATAAGACAAGTTGTCCTTGCCCTCCCTTTGTTTTGAAAGTTGGATAACTAAATGATGATGTGATGTCATGGTGAATCTATTTGCTTAATGTTCTTCATTTTCATATCATGGTTTAAGTTTTAAGCAAGTACACTCATAAGCTTTACACTTTCAAGCATATCTTTCTTCACATTTAACTTGCAATATACATGTGGAATGGTGAATGAATAATTGGTATATCTCTTGTATCTTTTCTACTTAAGTTTGATGTGTTAATGCTCTTTCATTTCAATCTTGCAAACACATTTTCATGAACTTTTTCATTTCGGCCATACACTAAAAAACAATTTTTTAAGGGTCTAAAATACTTCTAAAAGCAACCCAACACACTAAAAGACCCACCCACGGGTCATAATAACACTTAGACAACTTTTAGGGGCTTTATTCAACCATCTCCACCATCTAAAATGGGTTTGAGGAAAACAACGGAAGGAAGTGGCGGGGGACCGTCCCGTGATTCCGTAGGGGGGATCCTTTCTGGGAAGTACTCTTACTGTCAGGGCTGACGATGGAAGATAGGGTGGGCCTCGTTGCCTTACTATCTTGAGCACCCGGCAATCATTTGGCCAAGGGAGAAGGAAGTTTAAAGCACAAACATAGTTTAGGGGGAAGGGAACATAAAATTAATCTAACTTTTAAACAACTCCTTAAACATCTAGTTGCATAGCTCATCCATGTGTGTAGGGAAAGTAGATGTATGCTTAGTGAACACACATTGATGGTTAATTACATGCTTATATCTTTCTTGCAACTTTATGGTAAATGTATTTGATGTTTTATTGAGCATATGAGTTGAACATTGAATATCTTGTTGTTTTTGCTTATTGTGGTGTGAATTAAGAAAGGGTTGAGTATCCCACTTGGGGAGGCATCACCTTCTTTTATTCTTGAGTGATTTTTGTGGTTTCCAGTGAAGGCGGTTCAATAGAGTAAGTGCTATTGGGGCATGATTGGCTAATGTGTTGATCTCACTTACATCTTGTTGTATCTTTTGTCTCTTGTATCTATTTGTGTATTTTGTAAACATTGTAAACACTTTTAATTCTTTGTAAGTAAGGATAACCTTTGGTTTGGGGTAGTTAAACTTATTTCATATTGTAATATCTTTGTAATAAACCACCTTCAAACTTAGTTGACCCCATTGCCCAACCTTAGGCACTAGTCTTAGTTGACTTAGGGAAAGGGCTGATTGACATTTAGATTAGGCTTGCACTTTGCATTTGATGTCTTTGCATCATAGGCTAGTTTTCCCCTTTGGCCTTTAACAAATTAAAACTAACTCCTAGAACCTTAACACCAAAATTAATCTAGTAACTAGGGATAACCCCCCTTGGCTTCCCTAGGAGTAAGCCTAGAAGGAAGAGGTTCCAGTCAAGGTGACATTGTGGACTGAGAACCTAGGCATTGTGCCTCCGAGGACACACTAAGTGAACCGGACTTAGCTCATGTTAGCAAGTGTGTATTAGGACGGCAACAAGATCTATTCCTCAGCTAGCAAATTCTTGTGTCAATGATGGCTTCAGGCTCCAATATGATTTTTCCTTCCTTGTCAAGTTTTGGAAATATAGTTTGAACTGGGATCTTGTCGCCCATAACCTTCTTTAAGCATGAAACATGGAAAACTGAGTGAACTCGTGAAGATGCAGGCAACTCCAATTTGTATGCCATAGTACCAATCTTTTGCAACACCTTATAAGGGCCATAGTACTTTAGTGATAATTTATTATCCTTCTTGGCTTTCTTGAAGGACATATGTTTGTATGGTTGTAGTCTTAAAAACACCCAATACCCTACTTCAAAACTTCTTTCACTACGATGTTGATCTGCTTGTTGTTTCATGCGATTATGTGCCTTGGTCAGGTTGTCCTTTAAGATTTGGAGAAATTGTTGTTGATTCTCGTTATGATCTTCCACTACTTGAACCTTAGATTTTTATTTTAGAGAAGAAGTGATGGAAGGAGGGTGGTATCCATAGAATGCCATAAATGGTGTCATTTTTGTTGCAGTATGAAAAGAAGTGTTATACCACCATTCTGTCAAGGGTAACCATTTGAACCATTGTGTTTGTTTATCAGAGACAAAGCAATGAAGGTAGCCTTTCAGACATTTGTTCACTATCTCGGTTTGTCCATCAGATTGAGGATGATAGGATGAGCTATGAGCCAATCGAGTACCCAAACAAGAAAATAATTATGTCCAAAATTTTCCAGTGAAGATGGGATCTCTGTCACTTACAATAATCTTTGGGTTTCCATGTAGCTTTTGAACTATCTCCATGAATGTGGTCCCAATTGTACTATCTTTCAAGGGATGAGAGAGTGCACAAAAGTGTGCATACTTGGTCAGTCTATCAACGATCACCATGATGACACTCTTTCATTAAGACTTTGGTAACCCTGTGATGAAATCCATAGAAACCTCCTCACAACACTGACTTGGGATGGCTAATGGTTGTAAAAGACCTGGGGTCATAATTGTTTCCACCTTATTTTGTTGGCAAACCAAAGATTCTGCGACAAACCTTTGAACATCAGTTTTAAGGCCATCCCAAAAAAATTCCTTCTTAACTGTATGGTAGGTTTTCAAAAATCCTGAGTGCCCTCCTACTGGAGAGGTGTGCAATTCCAATAGTAACTTTTGTTTGAGTTGGGAGTTCTTACATAAATATAAACAATCTTTGTACCATAGTGAATCATTTTTCCATGTAAATGTATCCGATGCACTGGAATCCTGCTACAACCTTTGAATTAGAGTCCACACTTTTTCGTCATTCTTCCATTCATCCCTTTCTTCTATTATCCAATCGGGTTGGATGATCGAGATATCATAGAGAAAGGCCTCAACATCTTCATCATTTCTTGAGAGTCCATCTGCCACAACATTTTTCTTCCCCTTTTTATAGACGATTTCAAAATCATAACCCAATATCTTGGTTACCCATTTTTGTTGTTCTTCTGAATATAGCCTTTGTTCCAAGAAGTATTTAAGACTATCATGATCTGTTTTGACCTTGAAGTGCCTGTTATCCCTGATATCTAGGGATAACTAGGAGATCATGTCTCGAGGCCCATATGGTCCTAGACATGGAGTACCGAGAGCGAGATTGACTTGAGCATGGCCCTGGAGGGCCCATCTCTCTTCTTCTCAGCCAGACTTGTCCTGTCAGCAGTAGTAGCTTCCATCACTACTGGCCTGGGCTTGCATTAGAGAGGACTCTTTCTCCACGAGGTAATTGGTCCGAGGTATCATGGTATGTGTCATATTTGATCGTTATAACCTTCTTATATATGCATTAGGTTCCTTTCATTTCGG
>JASDQU010683751.1:39641-51594 GCA_032191745.1 Picea mariana | reverse complement strand
ATTGAATGGTTGTAGGTGTAAATTCTTGCATTTACTTATAAAATTGTTGATTTTGAAACCCTAGGTAACAAGCACACAAGTAGGTCCTTGTTTCATGTCCCCTTAGAGAGAAATTTTTAAGCCATTGAAGAAGAAAGATTGAGCCTAGCCTTTGCTACACTCCTCTTTCTTTTTCTCTTAAGCTAGCTTGATTTTAAAGGTTGAAAAGGGGGTGACGTCCTAGGCCTAGGTTATCTACACCTAGGGCCGCCATCTTCTAGAGCTTGAAATCCTTTCCATTACAACACTTTCTCTCACCTCATCCTCTAGTTATAATTATTATTTATGCTAGACATTTTGCCAAATTGATCTAAAGAAGGAGGAAAGAGCACGAGGCCTTTCTTAAGCAACATCGGAGTGAGCCTCTTTCCCATAGGGTTTTGATTCTAGGGCCCTGCCATTGCAACACTCTAGAACCCTTCCCTCTTGTCTTTGGTCTTTATCCTTTCAAAACTTTGTGCCCTCTTCTTGTTTGACTCCATCTACCCTTAGGCACTAATCTTATACATACAACGTTGAGGTCATAGTGTCCAAAACAAACTCTTAAAACTTTAATTCTTGAAACCCTAACTAACAAACTAACCCTAATTAAGACTGACGTCACAGTTGGTTATCTCATCTTGACGCAACATTTGTCTTCTATAAGCAATTGGATGATGATCTAAAGAATTTATTGAGTAAAGTGTTGGTTGGATACATTGTTGGCTTAATCATCTTGATAGTTATTGATGAATTGATGTTTTTTCATAGCTAATTGATAAGACGTTGACCTCATTGATATCTATTGTCTTGCATTGCTTAATAATTAATATCAGATAGTCATATGAAGTACTAACCCACTTAATTATAGCCCACATATATTCTTTATTGCTGTCTTGTTCCAGGCAGGTGTTCTCTTTGGGCATACACTTCTTTATTGGCTAATTAGCCGAACCTTCTGATCTTGGTGGTAACCTGTGAGGAGGAAACTTTAACCTTGACTTTATACCTTAGCCTCTTCAAAACCCCAGGTTACCGGGGACGTCTCCCCTGGGTTAACCTCCCTAAATAGAAAGAACCTCCCCATCATGGTGACATTGGGTGGGGAAGGTTCCTGTTACGCCAATTTGGCCTCTATCCTTTAGCCTTTAACCTAAGCTACAAACTGTGCGATAACAAGTCCTTGCCATCAAACTTCCTCATGTCGATCTTAGGAACGTGGTTAGTCTTCAACCCAAATTTGGAGTTTCTCCATTCTTGATTCACCTTCCTTGTGTCCTCATCATGAATTTCATGGGATGCATTTTCACTTTCAGGTGTCTTTTTTGTTATGAAAATTTTCAATACTTCTATGATCTACTCTTTTAAACCATCCACCTTTGCATCCAACTTAGCTTCCATCTCTTGTAGTTCCTCTTTTGTTAATATCTTATTTTTTAAATCATTTATGTCCCTACGCATTTCTTCACCTTCATCAAGAGTCCAAGTAGGATTTTTTGGAGTCTTATTTGGTGTAGAAGTTCCCTTTTTGGGTGGCATGTTGGCCAAGTATCACTTTTGAACCTTGATTTTGAGGTGGTTCTGCTAGACAATCGTTCTTCTGTTGTATATCTTAATTTTTTCCCTTCTAGGTATGAAACTTTCTTTTATATAGTTCTATGATATTTCTTATCTACAATGCCACATGTTTGATCAAAATTGGATGTGCCAAGTGGAATTTACGATAAATTCCCCACAACTTGCTGATTTTTTGCCTTTCCAGGAGATCCCACTTGTATAGCGTGCCCCACACAAAATAATTGATATAAAATTATGAAACTTGTACCAAGAATACTACAGACTATCCACTATCCAATGAAACCATTCTCACTCAATTTGGATACTCTAGGAAGAATTTATGATTGTTTTAACTGGAACACCTTCTTGAGACTAGTCAATAGGACTAGTCAGATACCCTATCTTCCACAGGGTGTATCTACAAATGTAAGACGACCCAGAAGATGAAACTTTTACCATAGATACCTTACTAATTTTTGTGAATAGCCTCCCGATTTCAGTGTCTGAAATGTTACAAAAAAATTTTTATCGCGCACATTCTGCAATGACTCAGTTCAGGATGATTCCAGAACCCTATCTTGCACAGGTTGTATCTCCGAAAGTATAAGGCCTCAAGAGATGAAATTTTAACCCAACGTACCTTGATTCATATAATAAATATCTTCCAAGTCGTTCATTTTGAAACATTGTAGAAAAAAAGTGATAGTGAAAATTCCAAGGTGTCTCAGATGTAGCAGAGAAACCCCAAGACCTTGAGCTCTGATACCATACGTTAAGAACCAAATATCAATATAGCATAGAAAAACCTCAGAATAAGTACTCACCGCCTTGAAAAAGAGATAATTTCATATAATAATCCTCTTTTATGGGGAAACCTCCTTCTACCCCACATAAATGTTAAAGTACAAGATGATTCCAAATGAAAATGTCTTCTCGGTATATATAGGAGACTAGGAGGTATAATTACAACTAATGGAATAAAGCCGACATAAATAAAATAACATTATTAATGTAATATTCCAAAATTAAGGGGTAATGAGTCAATATTAGGGTTTAACATAATCATGGAATTTCTTCTTGTGTTCCATCACTTCTCGGATTTGTGGCCAGATCCACTACATCTGTAGTATCTCATGGTATTACACTGAACAAAAATGTGTCCTACTTGATCACATCTTCAACACCTTATGGTGTCATGAAATCTTCCATTATATCTTCTTTCATAAGATCTGCATTCAAAAGCTTTGTGACCATATTCATTACATGAATAACAATTCCCATGAAAAATATTGTCATACCTTTTCTTTGGTGTCCCAAAGATAGCTTCTTGATGTCTTCCTTGCTTTGTTCTTTTGAAATTTTCCTTGCCTTGTGTATATGGTTGCTTTGCAATATTGTCTTCCTTCTTTGATGGGCTTACCTCATGCTTCCTTTAGGTGCTTGCTTCATCATGTGTAGCTTCTTCCTTGTATCCAAGTCATGATTTATCATATGGTGATCTTTGACTTTCCAAGATCTCATCCAAGATTTGTGAAATATTCAATAATTTGTTTGAATTCTCTACCTTCTTTCTAAGGTCAACAACTTCAGCTTCTAACTTATCACATGATTCTTCCTTTTCATTAATTTTATTCTTCCAAAATTCTTCTACCCTTTTGGCTTCTTCAATTTCGGTCTTGAGATGAATAATAGTTTCAAAACTTTTGCTAATCTCATCATCTACCTTCATATCTTCTTTTTCATTATTTAGTCTTATGATCTCTTCTTCATTTTCTTCCGATTTAGCCTTATTTCTCTCTTCTTGTTCTTTGAGCATTCCCTTTAACTTCAATATGTGTCTTTGAATCCTCCTAAGAAACTTCTTAGTGTTATCCGAAAGATAGTTATAGTGTGTATAAAAATGATCACTTCTATATCTATATAAACCCTCTTCAACTTATTTTTGAAGTTCTAATAGATCTTATTCAATTCTTTCCATGGGATAACTACCATCGAACTTTACACAAATTGTTTCTAGATCATCTTCTTCACTTGAGAAAAATTCAACATCATCACATTTTGAATCATTGCAATCAAGAGTCTTTGGAGATTCTTTACCTTTATTCGAAGTATCTTCAAGATCTTCCTTTTTGCCAACATTATCACATGATTATTTTCCTTTATTTGAAATGTCTTCAAGATCTTCATTTGTGCTAACATCGTCACTTGATTCTTTGTCTTCATTTGAAATTTTTTCAAGATCACATTTAGAAATAATACAATCAAGGGCTTTTGGAAATTCTTTACCTTTGATAATCTTGATGGAGTGTTCTTAAATATCTTCCTTCCCCTTCTTACTTTGATATGTCTCCTCTAGCTTTAGCCATATATTCTTGGCGGAAGTGCGTTGTTCCATGCTTTATTTGATAGGGCTTGAGAGTCCACTAAGAATGTTAGTAAGAGACAATGCATCATTCTTCTTTCCTTCCCTTTGAGCTGCAAACTTTGACTTGTTCTTCAACAGAACTGATCCACCAATAGCTTCTCCCATTGTCTTCAAATACACTCTCATCTCTATTCTCCAAGTAGAATAGTTTTCCTCATCAAGGATTGGTATTTCATCATCCATTTGTGTGGCTATGGATCTCCTTCAAGCTTGTTAAGGCTTGTAGTGAAGGCCCACTCTGATACCAATTGTTGTACACACCTACCACACTTAGAGGGGGGGTGAATGAGTGTGGGGATCTTTTTACCAAAACTTTTCTCTTTCACAATACTCATTAGTTAGCATTCAACATTTACTCATTAATCATTGTTTTCATTTATAACCAGTTAAATGTGAACATATATTAGTAGCATATATCAGCGACATAGATCATCAATAAGTCATCACCACAAGGAACACAAGATGTATGTACAATTTTCTTTTTATTATGGACTACAATCCTTGGGTTTTTCAGCAACAACTAAATAGAGTACAACTCTACAAGAGCACCAGCTCTATAATGCAAAACTCAACTTACATCCTTAGCACCAATTGAGATGAGGCAACAATCCTCAACAAATATCAATCTGCAAAAGATACGCGACCTGTCGGTAGTGAAAAACGCATATGTATGCGCCCTACCAGTAGTATAGCCCACGTGTATACACACCCAAGCAGTACTATAGCCTGCATATACCTTTTGAGCTATTAGGGTTTATCCTTTTCATCACATGCTCAGATCCTCTACAACCTGCAATCATATTTTCTTCTGTCTTTCACTGTCCAAACTGACCCACAACCAATCACAACACATTCAAGCTCTCCAATAGTCTACTCATGCTCCACAACCAATCAATATGAATGCTATCTCAATCATGTATAAACAACTAGTATACCATAGCAATCATGTCACCACTGAATCACAAGAGTATTGCTCAGTCCATCAACCAACATTGACCACATCACAACAACCATACCAATAATTCCCTAAGCATTCACAACACATCAAACAATAGTATTCATCAAGACAATAATATAACCATATTGGTGTCTCAGTGACAGATCTGAGCCCCTAGAATGCAGATCTGGAACCTGTTTCAGTCTTCAACATCTTGTCATCATCTCAACCACAAATATCCATGATTTTATCCACTATACACTCCCTGTACACATTCATCCCACGTATTTTATGCACCCTATACACAAACAGCCTGTGTATACGCACCCTATATATAGACAACCCGTGTACACATCAGAAAATAGGGTTTTGCTATAATTATGATAATTTCACCGTCGTGATCTTAGACTTGTCAAAAATTGAATGCGTCCATGATATCCTCCCGATCTCCTCTCTCTCAGAATAGATCTTCAATCATGCTCTAGAGATCCACACCAAAGATGCTCTCACAAGAAGCTCTCCACCAATACTAAAAAATATTCTCCCAAGAAGCTTTCTATTGATCCACCAAAAATGATGTTTTGCAAGAGACCATTGTGATCTTATTTATACTTTCATTCTCTAGGTCACTTAACTCATTTCTAGGTCACTTAACCTATTTTCTTTATTTTAGGGTTAACCACTTTCCATAAATAGAAGGTTCTCCAATACTTTATCATTTAAATACTCCTTCTTGATTTTGTCACTTTACTTTATTATTTCTTGATTTTTTCACTTCTCTTTATTATTTAAATAATCCACCTTGACTTTGTCACTTTACTTTATCATTTAAATAATGATTTCTTCTTTTAAAGCACATTGACTTCTTTGACCTTGTGGGCTTCAATCCTTCATATGGGGGTCCTTCAATTTCGTAAGGCCATAAATCTCAAACCATGAGGAGTTATGTGACATTCCAAATACAATCATAAATGGTATGGCAAGCACTATCCATCTAGGATAGTTTCTATTAGCACAATATTGGTTTATGCCTCATCTTTGCATAAATYCTTCATTATTCATTTTGGCAAATGAATACAATTGTTATGGGATATTGAAATTATATTGGGTTATGACCAATCTCCAAGTTCAAGAATAAAAATCACTCATGGATATGCACTACCCAATCACACGCAGACACGTAGGCGGGCGCTACCTAAATTCTGGCAKAAAACGAATTGTGTAGAGTTATTTTACCAATTTTGAGTCCATAACTTGAAACTTGGATTATGAACAATTGAGAAGGTATTTTTGAAAACCAGAGGAGGTTTTTGTTCATAACATGCCAAATAACAAAAACCTCTCTCATTTTTTCAAAATGTGTTATGGTTTTAGAGATATTAGACATAGAAGTGGTGCTACCCAACTGTTTTACAACGGCGCTACCTAATTTCCTGTAGCAGTCACGGTTTTGATATTCGCCTTGTTGGGAGGTTGCCACATGTCAAGGAGGGTTCGAATGGATTCTCAAGGATCAGTTAGATGTCAAGGGACACCTGCACCTAATATTTATCTCCAGAAAAGACCTCATGCAATGAGGTGGAGACATTTTATTAATGACTTCCAACAAATTCCTAAAAATTAGTTGTTTGTTGGATTTTTGTCTCTTTGATTGTTGCCACCTATCTCCAAGGCTTAGAATCCAATGGAGGAGATGGGATTCGACCTCCTAAGGTTATTTGGATGTTATTTTCTATTTATGGAATGAGATCTATATTGGAGAGGGGGATGGATGAGCCAAGAGAGGCTAGAGAGAGTAGGAGTAGGCCGTTTTCCTGTGTGTGTTCATTTGTAAGCCTGTGGGAATTTTATGATTCTAAGAATTACTGCTATTGGAGACTCATGAGAGCTGTGATTTCAGATTGTAACCCTTTTGTTTATATTTCTTCTTATTTGAATATATTGTTAGGATATTTAGACACTTAGGAGTTAGTTAAGATCTACTTGGTCTAATATGTCATTTGGTAAAAGTGTGTTTCTTTAGTATGCATTAGTATGCATTTGTAGTTAGGAAATCTAATGGTCACGATATGTTCCCGACATAGAGTGATCTGACGGTTCATACTCTCCTCGATCTTAACGGCCATTGATTCCTGGCTTAACACCCGATTGGTCCATGATCTCTATTTAAAGAGCATGGAGGGTCATTTGTCGACGATCGATTGTGAGAAACTCTCTTGTAAAATCTCTCTGTAATCTTTTTCTTTGCATTAATAAACTGCTCCAAGTGGTCGCGTTGGTTGGGGCCGTGGATGTTTCCCCATAGGGGTTTTACCACGTGAAAAAATCGGTGTGTTGATATCTGATATGGTTATGTGAGTGGTTATTGAAGGTGTTCGTCCTCTGTTGGAATACCTGTGTTGTCGAACATGGTATCAGAGCCTATTTGAAAACCCGCTCCTATTGTAGATCGAGATCATGAAGCTGAGTTTCCTCATCTCCATTTTCTGGCATTTTCGTACATTTCTGGGCTGAGAGGACTGTTCCATTACGTCCATAGCACCCGTTTCATTCAGGAACACTTTTTGTTTCACTCGAAAAGGTTTCTATTTGCCCAAGATATGGCCATTACCGTCAGATCTGGAGGTATAAAGTCTGAATACACATTTTTTTTTAAATTTTTGCAAAGTTTTGATTTTATTTTGGTTTGTATTTTTTTATTTCCCTGTTGCTACTCTTTTAGATCTGCGTATGATCTTTTCCCTGTGCCTTGTGTGATCTCGGAAAATCAGAAACAGATAGGAAAAGGTGCATCTTCCAGGTAAGCTAACCAAGATCTAACCCTTGTTGTCATCGAGAAGCGAATTTTTTTTCTTGTGTGAAAAGAGTTTTTTTGGAGCATGCTCTCCAAGGCCGTCTTCGACAACAACAACAACAACAACCCCCAATCCTCTTTTTGAACATTACAATATGTTTTGATAGACCATTTGGTTAAAACTTGCCTTACTAAGTAAGTGGTCTTGAGTTCAAGTCTCTCTTTTGTTACTTTTTTTGAAAAAGTTCATGCTAAAAATTATAAAGTGCATTTCACTTCAAGTATAAAAGTGAATCACTATAAGTAGCTTTATATTTTTTTAAAGTTATTTATTTTGCATGCAACTTTTCTGTTATAATGTAACTTCATTGTAAAAGTGATCCCCACTTCTCTTTATAAAAGTGGGTCACTTCATAAAGTAGCTTACATTATCACGTGGTTATTTGGTTATCGTTTATGCCTTTTTTTTAAAAAGGCATAACTCTCACATCGGAAGTCCGTTTTCAATGCCGTTTTTTTTAAACCGCATAACTTTTCAAGATCTTTCCATCCAGATCATTATTTTTAGTTTTTAAATCTGCATTATCTTCATATTTAACATGGATTCTACAAGTACTGTCGTGCTTACCAGCAACAACTACTTCCAATGGAGATCCCATATGGAAGATTTATGAAGAAGTAAAGGCCTGTATCGGATTACCTTGGGAAAGGAAACAACCCCTACTGATGATGATAAGAAATCCAAATGGGATAATAGGAATGACGAAGCACGTGGACTAATCGGAATGTCCATCTCTCCTGATTTAAGGTACCACCTTCAAGGAATTGATGACCCCGAAGAAGCTTGGAACACGATTGAATATGTGTTTGGTAAACTCAATATTATTCGAGCACAACAGTTAGAAACTCAAATATTGACCTTGAGTCCAAGTGATTTTTCTTGCCTTGGAGACTATCTATCTAAGTTTAAAACACTCAGAATTTTATGTGAAGAATGTAAGATAGTAATGAAGGAAGAGTGTTGCATATATCTTATTCTTTCTAAGCTAGGTAGTGCATATTCTGTGTTTGTATCTACCTTTTATTCCATGAAAGAGGTTCTAGGGAAAGCTTATGTACAACCCACTCTTGAGTCCTTTTGTACTTCTTTGATTAGAGAGGAAGATAATCTTGTACAACTTGGAGTGATCAACACTGTAGGTACCTCAAACAAAGCCTTAGTTGCCCAATAGAAAGATAAACCCAAGTATCCCAAGAAGCAACATCCTCACTACAACAACAAACAACCTAAGGGACCCAAACCCGCTCAGATAACTTCAGCTCCTAATGGTGACAAAGGATCAAAATATAAAAGTAATAATACTAACAGACATTGCAAATTTTGTAATAAAGATGGTCATGATGAGTCCAAATGTTTCAAGAAGATGGCAGCCTTAGAAGCAGCGATGAAGAAGCACAACATCTGTATTGATTCTTCTTCTTCTTCTTCTTCTCGTGGACATGCACTTTCTGCTTCTAGTTTTTCCTTCAATATAACTTCTACTACTACTTCTTCTTCTAATGAGTGGCTTATTGATTCAGGAGCATCTTATCACATGGCTAAGGATAAAGCCATATTTTCTTCTCTAAATGAATGTAACACCGAGGAAATATTTGTTGGTGATGATAGATCTCTTAATGTTGTAGGATCTGGAACAATTCAAGTAGAAAATGGTCATTTCAATGATGTATTATGTGTTCCAAATATTTCTTGTAACCTTCTATCAGTATATCAAATCACTCATTCAGGTGAAGGTAAAACCGTCGAGTTTTCACCTCACCAAGTTGTAATCAAGGATCTAAAAGATCCTAAGCATGTTCTTGCAACTGGAATTGTTGATGATATTACCAGGTTGTACAAGTTTGACAACTTTGGGTCATCAAATTTTTCATCAGTTTTTGTTGCTCATAGCGATGACTTGAGCAAACTTTGGCATGAGCGGTTTGGTCATCTAAACTATCGCTCATTGCAGCAACTATGTAATCAATAGATGGTGATTGGTCTTCCTCTTGTTTCATGCAAAGATGGTGTTTGTGTCGATTGTGTTCTCGGAAAACATCATCAGGACAGTTTTGACAAACGTGCCTCTTGGCACGCCTCGAGTCCTTTGCAGCTTGTTCACAGTGATTTGTGTGGTCCACTTTCTTCTCCTTCTTTTTCTAGTTGCAAGTATTTCTTAACTTTCATTGATGAATTTTCTAGACGTACTTGGGTTTACTTCTTAAAACTCAAGAGTGAAGTTTTTGACAATTTTTTGGCCTACAAGGCCCTTGTAGAAAAGCAATCTGGACATCAAATTCAAAGGTTAAGAACAGATAATGGAGGCGAATATGTGAACAATAATTTTACAAGTTATTGCACTACACAGGGAATCTAAATGCAACACACTGTTCCATATACACCACAACAAAATGGTGTTGCTGAGAGAAAGAATCGCACGTTAAAAGAAATGGCTAATTGTATGATCCAATCTAAGGGATTAAGTCTACAGTATTGGGCAGAAGCAATCAACTATGCAAATTACATAGTCAATCGCACTCCCACAAAGGCTATTAAAAATATAACACCGGAAGAAGCTTGGACTAAAATTAAACCAGATGTAAGTCACTTCCGTGTATTTGGTAGTATAGCATGGGCTCACATTCCTGATGAGAAAAGGAAAGCATTGCAGCCTAAAAGTGAGAAGTGTATATTTGTTGGTTATTTTGAAGATGTCAAACGTTATATACTTATTCAACCATGTTGTAATGAAATTATTCTTAGAAGAGATGTTAAATTTGATGAAAATCTCTTGGCCTGCGAGCCTAATTTGGCGGTTGTGCCTTCTTCGGCCTGCGAGCCATCTTTGGCAGTTGTGCCTTCTTCTGTTCCTATTCTGGATTCTTCTTCAGATGATGAAAGTGAGGATGAAAATCCACCTCTGCTTGCTGACATTCCTCTAGATGAGTCCTTTGAACCTGAACAAGCACCAGTTCCACCGCTTCCTAGATGGGTCCGTTCAACACGAGAAGCAGCCGGTGATCTTGTCGGTGATCCTTCAGATTAGCGTCGGACACGTTCACAGTTCCAGCGAGCCTCTTCTCTTTTGGCTCAAGTTTCAGAAACTCATGATCCATAGACATTTGTAGAAGCTTCAGGTCATCCAGATTGGGATAGAGCGATGAATGAAGAGTATCGTTCTTTAATGGCAAACGATACTTGGGATCTTGTACCTCTTCCAAAAGCAAGAAAACTTGTTAGATGCAAATGGGTATACAAAACTAAGTATGCATGAGATGGAAGTGTTGAAAGACACAAGGCTCGATTAGTTGCCAAAGGATTTTCCCAAGTTGAAGGCATTGACTATAATGAAACCTTTGCCCTTGTAGCCAAAATGAATTCCATCTTCCTTGTTATTGCCCTTGCCGCCTCACATAAATGGGAGGTCCATCATATGGATGTTAAATCTGCCTTCTTGCATGGTAATTTGAAAGAAGAAATCTACATGGAACAACCTCCTGGCTATGTCCAGAATGAATCTAGCCTTGTTTGTCGCCTCAAGAAATCTCTTTATGTTCTTAAGAAAGGTCCCCGAGCTTGGTATGCCAAAATGGATAACTTTCTTATTGCCATTGGATTCTCTAGATGCCATTCTGATCCTAATGTCTATACCAAGAAAGTAGGAAGCCATCTCATAATCCTTGTCCTTTATGTTGATGACCTTATCCTTACTGGTAGTGACTCAAAACTTTTAAACCATGTGAAAACCAGCCTTAAGAAGAAATTTGAAATGACAGACTTAGGCTTTTTGCACTATTTCCTTGGCCTCCAAGTTTTGCAAATCAATGAAGGAATTTTTCTTTCCCAGTCTAAGTATGCTTGTGACCTTCTTCGTCGCTTTCACATGGATGATTGTAAACCAACCCCTTCTCCCTTCTAGTTTGGAGTCAAGCTTTCTGCCACCTGTACTTCTCTTGAAGTTGATGCCACCCTATATCGTCAGTTAGTTGGTAGCCTCTTATACTTGACTCATACTCGTCCTGATCTTTCCTTTACTGTTGGTCTTGCTACTTGATATATGCAAACACCCCATGAAATCCATTGGAAAGAAGCTAAAAGGATACTTTGCTATGTTCATGGTACAGTTCAGTTTGGGATACATTACAGTTCAGGGGGGACTCCCTTATTGGTTGGTTTCACTGA
>JASDQU010683751.1:25004-39259 GCA_032191745.1 Picea mariana | reverse complement strand
GGGGGGTAGGCTCTAATGCCTCCTTCCTTCTCCTATTGTGTCATTATTGTAAATCCTTGAATCCTATCCCAAGTTGTTCTTAAGGGGGGATGTTAGGATATTTAGACACTTAGGAGTTAGTTAAGATCTACTTGGTCTAATATGTCATTAGGTAAAAGTGTGTTTCTTTAGTATGCATTAGTATGCATTTGTAGTTAGGAAATCCAACAGTCATGATATGTTCCCGACATAGAGTGATCCGATGGTTCATACTCTCCTTGATCTTAATGGCCATTGATACGTGGCTTAACACCCAATTGTTCCATGATCTCTATTTAAAGAGCATGGAGGGTCATTTGTCGATGATCGATTGTGAGAAACTCTCTTGTAAAATCTCTCTATAATCTTTTTCTTTTCATTAATAAACTGCTCCAAGTGGCCGCGTTGGATGGGGTCGTGGATGTTTCCCCGTAGGGGTTTTACCACATGAAAACATCGGTGTGTTGATCTTTGATCTGGTTATGTGAGTGGTTACTGAAGGTGTTCGTCCTCTGTTGGAATACCTGTGTTGTCGAACATATATTGCAGATTTGAGGATCAAAGGTTGTCAATGATTTATGGATCCCTAAGCAACAAAGGATCTATTGTATTTTGCCCGTGATTCATTGTTTATATTCAAGTATTTGTTGATTCATTAAATTAAGAGGATATTTGTTTAGTGAACATTCTGCCTTATGTTTTCCTTCTTCATTCTTCCACCTATCAACATATAATCTTGATTTTTGTTGAGTAGCTTTTGTGCCTTCAATAAGTAGGATCTTTGTGACTCCATTGCCCATTGGTGTAGCCTATTGATATGCAGTTTGCTTCCCTCTCCCTTTCTTTTTCCATCTTGTTGATCCACCTATTCAAAACCAAAATTATCTTTTACAATCTGATGGGTGCTGAGATTACACTTTAGCAGTCAAAGTGTGACTTTCAGTGTTAACAGTTTCACCAACAACTTCATTGATATTCATCTCATGATTCCACATACACGCATGGGTCCTCCAACCATTCTTCTAGGATAAATCAATCCACAAAGCATCTTTCCATGAGGGATTTCACCATAAGGGGACCACTTTGGACTTCATCCATTTGTACACTTTATCAACCATGATGATTCATCTTTGTATCAATCCATCACTGCATCATATACATCAAGTATGCATCATATATCAATGACAACTGATTGATCCATATTCATCAATATACTAAGATCAAACATTCAATCATCCTTTGGCATCAATCAAACAATCAATCATTTGACATCAATCACTTGAAATCAATCAATCACACCTTTGGATTTGCATCAATCAATCAGTTGACATCAATCAATCAACCTTTGTCATCAATGACAACATGATCCAACAAAAAGCGCTAATGTCCCGAAGGCTCGAAGTCCCGAAGTGCCTGAAGTCTCGAAGTGGCTGAAGGCCGGAAGTGAATCTGAGTCGTTGATCAAAAATAGCCATGTGTCATCAGATCCATAGCTCCGGGTAAAAGCAATGAAGGTAAGAAAGATTTGAGTTTTAATTTTCCCGGAGCCCGGAGACCTGAAGTGGATCTCGATCATCCAAATCTAGGAGCCACACATCATTAGATCCCTATCTCCAACAAATTTGCTTGGGAAAAATAAAGTTTGAATATTGAGAAGTTTGAATCTCAAAGCCACGAAGGGATCTCAGCCGTCAATCTCAAGAGGGCCACAGATCATCATATCCATGACTTCGGGTAAAATCCCTTGGAAGCCTAGGTTTGAAATTTGATTTTCCCGAAGTCCGGAGCCACGAAGGGATCTCAGTCGTTGATCTTAGGAGGGCCACACGTCTTCAAATCCATAGCTCTGGGTAAAAGCAGTTGAAGGCAAAGGAATTTTGATATTTTATTTTCTCGGAGTCCATAACTCGAAGTAATTCTCAATCGTTCGATTCAAGAAGACACGCATCATTAGATCGCCATCTCTAGGTAAAATCACATAGAGGAGCCAAAGGAAAAGGAGCTAGTGCCCGAGCCCTGGAGCACCAAGTTTGTGGAAGCCGTCGAAACAGACACGTGGCATTCGTCTAGTTCTAACACATGGCACTCATTTCAAGCATTTTATACATGCTTTTTGTCTATTTTCGAGTGGCACATATCACCTCTCCGTCCGTGACATATCAGCATGGTGACATCGGGCCTCCACATCAGATCATCCTCCGAGAGTCGTTATTGTTCAACGCCAAAAGTAGTGTCCCATCCCAAGGTACACTTTTGGTGGATCCTAAAGTTGATGAGCGATTAAGCTTGATAGTGGCATTAAATCTAGAGGGTGAGCTTAGATCATAGATCAGGACCATACCTACGTCCACAATCCATTGTGGGAACGCAATATGCTCGGGTGATATTTTTCTTGAGCAGTCTTGCAATGGAAACCATGGTATGGAGAAAATGCTACATGGAAAAATGTGATGGATTGCGGGCCCAAAAGTGGTCTGAATCTAAACCTCTTTTGATGTCCCCACAATCCCGTATTTATATGGCATCATATCCGAGAGTAGCGCATAGCTACCCCCTGAGAATTAGGTTTCATTCAATCTCTAAGGAGGAAGTTAATGAAAATAGAGCTGGTGGTTGAAGCCTCGGCTCACTCCATAAATGGAAGGCATGGAGGGTCCGGC
This sequence comes from Picea mariana, assembly GCA_032191745.1. Taxonomy (NCBI): domain Eukaryota; kingdom Viridiplantae; phylum Streptophyta; class Pinopsida; order Pinales; family Pinaceae; genus Picea; species Picea mariana. The sequence continues at coordinate 36,581 of JASDQU010683751.1, read as the reverse complement.
CTTGGGGACTGAACTGACAGCTCATGGTACCCCTATGGATAGATTTCCCTGCAAAAACCATGTCGATTTGAGCTCACGTATGACAGAGGGATGTAATTTCAAACTGACAGAAGAAGTTATCGACACAAAGCTTTGATTGTAGTGGCCAGGTCACACTCCCGATAGTGGCAAATTGTTCTCAGTATAAATAATTAGTTTTGATATTTTGTTAAGGTCGTTAACTGGTTGAGCAGAGCTCCTTATTTTGTAATGTTTTGATGCCAGAACTATTCTCTGGTTATGTATCGGATTTGAGACTTTCATATTAATAGAAGTCAACACCTTTTCATCTCTTTGTAAAAACTATGCTAAAACACTTGGGCATGGAGGATCCAGTTGAGGGTTGTTATGTTGTTGTGATGTAGGTTTGATTGCAGCAGTATCATGACCAGTTTTAGTCATCTTCCTTGTGACCTTTTTCCCTCTTACACTGAATGGCTCGGGCATGGAGGATCCAGTCGAGTTGTTGCAGCTGCATGGTGATGTAGGTTTGATCATTGTGATGTTGTGACTGTGTTGTTGGACATTTTTCAATGTCTGAAACTTGAGCTTAAGAGTGATCTTAAGTCGGAGTTTTTCTTCTCCAAGTTGCTTGAAGTCCTGATGCCCATAGTAGTCTTGTCCACCTTTCTTACTAAGTCTTCCCTCTGCTCACACTTAAACTCAATTCACTGACTAAAATTAGTTGTGGCCCTCACTTCCCTGTGCATTTCTTTTCCAGTTATGTGTTGAACATCATTCATATATTGAGTTTTGTCCATTGACCTCCACTCATATAAAACCAACATCCACCAAAAACTCTGATGGGTATTGGGCTTATCCTCCCTGAAGATGAGGGTGACTTTCAGTACTAACATTCTTGGTGTCGTTGTTGGGGAACGAATTGAATACATTTCCCTGGGTAAGAACGACAAACAAATTATGATTCTGAAGGTGCATCAGAAATTAATGTTATTGAAGATTTCATATATTGCACCTGGCGACTCCATTGTTTCATGTGTGGCTCCTAAAAGCAGACACACGAGGTCTACTCCACAATTTCCTCTAGCTACACCTGAAGTTGACCCAAAGAAGATTATCAAGAAAGGAAATCTTTCTCGAGAAGGCTTTAGTTGTTGTCCCATATTGAAAAGCTCCCTGGGAGAACGATAATGACTGGATTTGGTCTTTGACGGTGAACAAAGACCAGACACTTTCAGACTGCATATCATTCACCCGGTGACTCCATGTTTAAAGAATCCAGTGGTGAATCCAAATTTTTAATAAGTCATATTTTCAGATGGAAGCCATTTTGGCTCGTAGGTTTTCTCCTTTTAATATCTCCGTTGTTCCTGGTTTTCCAAATATTGTTCCTACTATCGATGAGTGGGGTGATTTTTTGCCCATATTTAGAGAATGTAAAGATGAAAAACCTACCAAGCATCTCCGTGATTTTCATGAACTCATGCATCAGTGGGAGATACATCATGAGGATATATTATTGAATATGTTCATGTTCTCATTAGCGGGAGATGCTCATGAGTGGAATCACTCCTTGCCCCCTGCTAGCATCTCCTCCCTAGAACAGTTTCATGCAGCTTTCAATGCTCACTGCCAAAGGTACTATTTCTCTGAGTTAATCTGTCATAATTTTTGTGAGGAGTATAGAGGTGGCATTCGGGACATAGTTCATTCTTGTGAAAGCTCTGAGGATGAGGGACATCCCCCGGAGGAGCTGATGGAGCTGATACAATCACTTTCCGCAAGTATAGAGGAATTGGAGGCAGATTTTTCTCACCGCTCTTACGAAGAAAATGTAGAGGATATTCAAGTCCTGGAAACAGAGGTTATTTACAACCCTTCTTATGATGAAGAAGTGATGTTGGATACTGACCAATAATAAACAACTTTTGATGGATATCCCAGCAAAGACGACGAAGAGAAGAGCCTCTCCATGGTTCCTGTTTATGGTGATTGTGAATCTGATCTTGGGGAGATCCATGAAGGAGAAAAGGGGGAGCCACATCTCTTGGCTATCTTAGCTCCAAGATTTTCACCTTTCAATTTATCATCCATAATTGGTTATCCACATCTAGTACCGGATAGAGATGAATGGGATGACTATCTTCCAAGATTCAGAGAAAGCAATAATGACAATCCCGGTAAGCACTTATTAAAATTTCATGTATGCATGCTCGAGCACGACTTCTTTCACAAGGATGTCTGGATCAAGATGTTCGGATTTTCTTTAGAGGAAGATGCTCTTGATTGGTGTCTATCTCTCCCTGCTCCTAGTATCCATTCTTTGGATGATTTTCACAATGTTTTTAATTCGTATTACGAGAAGATTTACCCGGCTCATCTTATTTTTTATCACTGTTGCAAACAGTTGGCACTCCACATTCTACAGATGATAGAGTGTTCCTCGTATGATGAGTTTGGTAAATATCTGATTGAGAAAGAAAGTGAGGATAAAAATAAAAGAGTTTTGCACTCACCTACCCCTGAAGAGTATTCAAAAGCAGAAAGCATAGGCTGTCAATCTTCTTATGAAAGTGAAATCTCCTACCAAGAACAACATGATAGAAAGAAAGAGCCATCCATGGATATACATGAAGAGACTGCTTGCTCTCAGCTAGCATATGTTATCGGAGTAGACAAAGGAGAGATGGAGGAGATAAATGTTCAGTTTATCTCTTGTATTGAATCTGTAAATGAGCAAATATCACCTAGGATCAGCCAACCCACATCAGTCCTCTACCCACCTGTACACTCTAAGGACATCGAACAACAGGTGAGCAACAATGAAGTACAGGAGGTAATTTCTTACCAGTCGAGCTTTCCTGATTATAAATTTTGTGACCCTGTGGGGTTGTATATGGAGTTGTCTTTTCCAAAAGCATTGGAGCCTGCAAAATTATTCATATTATCGTCATTTGGAGGTATTTCTAGTTTTCCCATACATGTTTTATTTGTGCTATCATACTTCCCTTACCTTTTATGGATTATTTGAAGAAAAGAGAAGAATTTTATTACCGAGAAATCTAGGTGGTTATAGTGGAAGTTTGCTTTCACCTAGCACTTTGTAAAAATCAATTAGTCTAGGAGTGTACATAAATAATTTCCTTCTAGATCTCATGTGTTCATTTTCATTTTTTAGTAGAGTAGTGTACATATTTCCTTGTTTTCTTAGGCGAAAGTTTTGAGCTAGACTCCATAGCCCAATAGCTAATGCACTGAAACTGTGCATTATTGGCATCTCGCAGGGAGTATGCCATCCCCTATGGAGCCAAATGTTATCACATAAGGTTTTCAAGGTTCGTAGGTGTGTGTCGATATACCTGAATCTGTCGTCTTCCCGGTCTCTATCCTTTTCGAAGACCAAATCTTAAATTTCCCCTCCCTTCGGCTTGTAATCGTTCTTTGTTTTCCCTTGTTCATTTGTGCGCCCTAGTTTTCCTTAAATATATTACCCGAGTGAAATCTTGGACCCAAGCCCCTCTATCTTTCTCCAAGGATGAACACTCATCTCCTTTTTCAGTCATTGATCTCTCTGTTTTCCCATTCCACAGTCAATCACCCAAATCCTTGTTCACACAGGCCGCAACCATGGACACAAAGGGAAACATTCAAAGCATCCCATTTCGGGATTAAAAGCAGCAAGAAGTTGTAATCCTTCAGCGATGGAGATTCCGGGAACAGTCCAGATCAGAGGCCCACGGGCGTCCAGAAGTCCAAATTTGTGGAAAGTATAGTGCCAAAGAAAAAATTTTGAAGTCCCCAAAGCCTTGAAGTAAGAATGAGTCATTGATCTTGAAGGGAGCATGTGGCGTCCAATCCGAGTGTTCGAGGAAATAATCTTTGGGAGTTTTGAAGTGGGAAGTGTTTAAAACTTCTGAAGGGCCGAAGCCCGAAGTCCCGAAGTGAATATGGACCATCTGTCAGCAGAGACACGCGACAACCAATCTCTCACTTCGGGAGTCTTCCTCCTAGAAACTCTTCATGTTTCACATTCAAAAGCACCAAGGTCCCGAAGGCCCGAAGTCTCGAAGTGTCGAAGCACCCGAAGTCCTGAAGTGGACGAAGGCCCGAAGTGAATCTGAGTCGTTGATCAACAATAGCCATGTGTCATTAGATCCATAGCTCCGGGTAAAAGTACAAAAGGTAAGAAATATTAGAGTTTTTATTTTCCCGAAGCTCGGAGACCCGTAGTGGATCTCAGCCATCCAAATCCAGGAGCCACACATCGTCAAATCCCTAGCTCTAACGAATTTTCTTAGGGAAAATAAAGTTTGACTATTGAGAAGTCTAAAGCTCAGAGCCATGAAGGGATCTCAGTCGTCGATCTCATGAGGGACACGCGTCATCAGATCTATGACTCCAAGTGAAATCCCTTGGAATCCCAGGTTTGAGATTTGATTTTCCCAAAGTTCGGAGCCTCGAAAGGATCTCAGCCGTCGATCTCAAGAGGGCCACGCATATTCAAATCCATAGCTTTGGGTAAAAGCAGTTAAAGGCAGAGGAAGTTTGAGATTTGATTTTCCCGGAGTCAAGATACCTGAAGTAATTCTCGACCATTCGATTCAAGAAGACACATGTCATCAGGTCACCAGCTCCAGGTAAAAGCACATAAAGGAGCCAAAGGAAAAGGAGCTAGTGCCCGAGCCCTGGAGCACCAAGTTCATGGCAGTCGTCGACACAGACACATGGCATCCATCCAATGTTGACACATGGCACTCATTTCAAGAATTTTAGACATGATTTCTGCCTGTTTTTGAGTGACACATGTGACCTCTCCATCTGTGACATATCAACATGGTGACATCAGGCCTCCAAATCAGATCATCCTTTGAGAGATGTTGTTATTCAGTGCCAAAAGTAGTGCCCCATCCCAAGGCACACTTTTGGCGGATCCCAAAGTTGGTGGGCGATTAAGCTTGGCAGTGGCGCTAAATCTAGCGGGTGTGCTCAAATCGCAGATTAGGACCAAACCTATGGCCACAGTCCATTATGGGGATGGAACATGCTCGGGTGATATTTTTCTTGTGTGGTCCTGCAATGGAAACCATGCTATGATGAAAATGCAACATGGATAAATGTGATGGATTGTGGGCCCAAAAGTGGTCTGAATCCAAACCTCTTTTGACGGCCCCGCAATATCGTATTTATATGGAATCCTATTCGAGAGAAACGTGAAGCCGCCCCCTGATCATTATGTCTCGTTCAATCTCTGAGGAGGCAATTAATGAAAATAGAGCTGGTGGTTGAAGCCTTGACTCACTCCATAAATGGAAAGCATGGAGAGTTCGACAGTAGGGACTGAACCGTCAGCTCGTGGTACCCCTGTGGACAGATTTCCTTGCAAAAACCATGTCGATATGAGCTCGTGTATGACAGAGGGATGCATGTTCAATCTAACAGAATAAGTCACTGACACAAATATTTGGTTGTAGTGGCCAGGTCACACTCCCGATAGTGGCGAATTGATCTAAGTATAAATAATTAATTTTGATATTTTGTTAAGGTCGTCAACTGGTTGATCAAATCTCCCTATTTTGTAGTGTTTTGATGCCAGAACTGTTCTTTGGTTATGTATCAGATTTGAGACTTTCAGATTAATAGAAGTCAACCTATTTTCATCTCTTTGTAAAAACTATGCTAAAACACTCGGGCATGGAGCATCCAATCAAGGGTTGTTATGTTGTTGTAATGTAGGTTTGATTGCAACAATATCGTGACCAGTTTTAGTCAGCTTCCTTCTGACTTTTTTCCCTCTTACACTGAATGGCTCGGGCATGGAGGATACAGTCGAGTTGCTACAACTGCATGGTGATGTAGGTTTGATCATTGTGTTGTTGTGACTGTGTTGTTTGGACATATTTCAGTGTCTGAAACTTGAGCTTAAGAGTGATCTTAAGTTTGAGTTTTTCTTCTCCAAGTTGCTTGAAGGCCTAATGCCCATAGCAATCTTGTCCACCTTTCTTACTAAGTCTTCCCTGTGCTCACACTTAAACTCAATTCACTGACTGAAGTTAGTTGTGGCCCTCACTTCCCTGTTCATTTCTTGTCCAGTTCTGTGTTGAACATCATTCATATATTGAGTTTTGTTCATTGACCTCCACTCATATAAAATCAACATCCACCAAAATTTATGATGGGTACTGGGCTTATCCTCCCGCAATCTGAGGGTGACTTTTAGTGCTAACAATTATTATAATCATTTAGCACATTAGTTTCATAAATAATATCACTAAAATAGAGGCAATCACAAAAACAATAGAGACGCACATATTATCTTGGGAAACCCTCATGGGGGAGAAAACCCAAAAAAAACTTCCTCAATATAGATAGACCAAATACCAAACAAAATATCCTCCTCTACTCCTTCACTATGAAGATTAGCGCGCCACTTAACCAAGAAATAACAAGAGATAGACCAAAAAACCTCCTTGACATCACCCCCAGTTGCAACAAGTTCTCCTACAAGACTTGCACACTAAAGAGTTGAGTGTGTGTGTGTGTCCAAATGAGGCATTGACCTCTCTTATAAAGAGTGGTATGGCTAGCCTATAATTAGGTTTTGGCTAAATTGTCACTTTACCATCTTAATTTACAATTAACTATTAAGGAACAATAAGGGTGAATTTTACTAAGGCACTATAGGGCCTAATTAAATATAATATAATATTATTATTCAACTTTCTCTCAAGTAGAAAATTCTTCGAAGTTACAATATTTCAACACTCCCCCTTAACAAGAAGGTTATTCTACTGACAACATTAATAACGACTAACTGGAATCAATACATCATCAAGAGGAGGGGACATTGTCATTAACATCGAGAACATTGTCGATCATATCTATAGGTTATCGGAAGTCTTTTTCATCATCAACATCAATAGAAACTGAACACCATTATCTACAACACAAAGCTAGAGTAACATCGTCATCATCAGCAACATGAAGTTGGAACATCAACATCAATAGCACAAATTACGAACAAAAACATCAACAACACGGAGCTGGAACAATATGATCAACAACACGAAGCTGGAATAACATCAACAACAACACGAAGCTAGAACATCAACATCTATATGTGGCAACAGAATGAGGTAGGTGCATCAACAATAACATCTTTGGTACTCTCACAGACCATCCTTACCGGATATTCGGTATCTTCCCAGGAATCATAATATTCCCTAGGATATAGAATCCTAACTAAGCTACCACATGGTAATCTAACATACCCTCCTTACCGAACCTTCGTGAGATGCTCAGGAATCATAATATTCCCTAGGATATACAATCCTAATTGAGCTACCACTATTGACCATAGCTGGCATATACATGCAAAGGTACTCTGATAGACTGTCCTTACCGAACCTTTGGGATCTGCCCAGGGATGATCAGTCCCCTAGGATATAAAATCTTAACTGAGTTACATGTTGTTGGTCAGGATACCATAGTATCATTAGCATCACTTCCCCTTTCAAGGGAGGTCCTTTTGGACTACACCAATCTTGTCTCGGAAGTACTCAAACTTCACACGAGATAAAGGCTTAGTCAACACATCTACAACTTGCTCATATGTTCCAACATATTAGATCTTTACAACTCCCTTCTGCACCATGTCACGAATGTAGTGATATCAGATCTCTATGTGCTTCGTCTTACCATGGAACACTGGGTTCTCTATCATCTTTATGAAACTTTGGTTATCACATAGAATCATGGTAGCTTCCATCTCTGTATAGAACAAACCTATCAAAAACTTCTGAAGCCATATGGCTTCACAACTGGCAGAGCATGTTGTAATGTACTCTGCTTCTTCTATACTAAGAGCAATATTGGATTGCTTCTTGATTTTCCAAGAAGTCATGGCTGACCCCAAATTGAAACAACATCCTAAAGTGATTTTTATTTATGAAGCACTTCCATCCCAATCTGAATCAGTATAGCCATACAACTTGAAGTCACAGTCTCTAGTATAATAAAGGAAATAGTCCAATGTGCCCTTAAGGCATCTCATCACATGATTTTCATCTACAAGATGAACACGTCTAGGCTCCACCAAACACTGACTCAAGGTGTTCATAGAAAATCATATATCTAGTCTTGTATTCGTCAGATACATCAATGAACCAATCATTTGTCTGTATAGAGTATCAACCAATAACTTCATACTCGTCTCCATAGGAGTGGACATCGTTCTATAGTGCATCATGTTGAATCTCTTCAGAATTTCCACAGCATACTTTCATTGACTAAGTAAAATATCTTATGGGCTATGCCATACTTCAAGACCTAATAAATAGTGCATAAGGCCTCGGTCCTCATTTCAAATTTAGCAACAATCTTCTTCTTACAATTTGTGATGAGATTTTCTTCATCTGTCAATAATAAGTCATCCACATATAGCAGCAATATAACTGTTCCATCATTCTCAATATTGAAGTAAAGGTTTGGATCAACTTTACTCTTGGTAAAGCCCAAGCTCATCAGAAAAACTATCAATCATTCCATACCAATCTCTTGGAGCTTGCTTTAGATTGAAGACATGAGTCTTCATTTCCTATACTTTAAAACCAAATGTTCACATCACATTGTACCAAAATGGTACACTTGCTTAGTTGCAACTCAATATGAAAAATCATGTGCTATATTTATGTGCTTTCTGCAAAGCACTATCTGTCTCACTTTCTGAGAGTATGTCCTCTTCTCTCTCTACAATTGTTCCTCTAGAATCGGGACTCTACACCTACAACTACTATTTCTAAAGTTGAGAATGACTAGTCTATTCTCACTATAGTTTTTGAAATCTAAGAGTAGCTCCTCTATTCTATCATGGAAATAACTTCATATGGAAAATTAGGGTGGCTCAATGACTGACACTGAGGGTAGCTTATCATATTTCTTTAGAGGTAATTCAATATTCTATTTTATTCATGTCTCCATGGCCCGAATAATGTATTGCACCAGCTAGAACTGGAGATAACTCAATCTCAAATACAGGGATTGTCATACCTATTCCCTCTGAATCCCATAATGTGTCGACTTCTTTTAATGAATCATGTTTTTTTCTATATATACTTCTTCTGATTACTGGAACAATTGTCTCGCCAAAGTATTCTTCCTCTTGCTGGGAGAATCCTCTAGACACAAATCAAGATATGTACATCTCTATACTGTTATCTGCAACATGATTGATCTGTTAGATCAATATTGGAAGTTACCACTGACTTCCCTTCTGGTCTTAAGGAAAAATCCATATCCCAACCCTTCTTACTAGCTTCCTCCTATATCATTGACACAAGGGAACCTTCTCAAGAGATTTCATGTCTCCTAAAGGTCTTCGAAGCTACGATATAGTCTTTTCAACTCATGGCATATATCTATCAGTCCTGGAAGATATCTCTTTTTACCATCTGATCCTTTCTGAGATCGGGCTTACTCTGAGTCTTGATTTATTCTGAGTCTACAAAAACTTAATAGTCTCTGCAGGATATACTTTGTGTTGAATACCAAGTATTAATATGAAAAGATGAGTCAAAATTCAAATGAATTTTGCTTCCTATCAAGGTGGCTTCATTATCCATTGACCAAGTCTAATGTGAGTTCTATTCTAATGGTTGGTCATCTTTGGAGCCTTCTTCTCCTTACAATCAATATCCATATGAGATATTATGTATCTCAAAAGTATCTTCTTCTTCATCCTCTTTGGTACATGGATGTATATGGTCATGTGTACAACTTGGATATTTTTCTCCATGTCTTATCTAATATGTTTCCTCCTGCAACTGTCACTATAGCTTCCTCGGGGTTATCACATGTGACCTGCTCAAAACAAGAACAACAAGGGAGAAACAACAGACAAGAATAATACTCTTTATAATAATAATAAAACAATAGCAAGAACAATCATCACAGTATCTCCTTAAGAGCTATGTTAAGTACCTATACCAGATCTGCAAATATACTTCAATAATACCAAGAATAAACCATAAACCATTCACCATAACATNAACACAAGAAATAGAGAAAACCCTTGAGGTAGGGCAACACCATACAATGGATCCTATTATGGAAGGGATCCTCTCCTATTCACTTGCCTCTTCGAGGGGGCAACCTCCTAATGAGCTTCAGCTCCAAATACAATACTTCTCTTCATACCTCATTACATTGCTTGAACTCCTTTATATAGTACTACCATCACCTGAGAACATTCTAGAGGAAGAATCTTCTAGAAGTAGAACCTTCTAAGAAGTCCTCTTACATTTATTATGTCTAATTACCCATTTATTATATCTAACTACCATAGTGGGCCTTATTTAATAATATAGTGGACCTAGTCCACCTTACATTGAATGACCTCCACTATTATCACTATGGGCCCTCTAGGCCGCCCCACTACCTCTCTAGCTACCTTACAAGCTATCACTTGTGACTTGCATGAAACAAGGGAAAAAAGTAAGAAATACAATAATAAGGATTGAGAGAAACACTCTTCTAGTGTTGTGATCAATCATTCCTCCATGGTAACCTGGAAACAAAACAAGAAGTTTCTCCTAGAGGATATGTTAGTTATATATAGTAAATGATTATAGTAAGCATTTATCTCAATAGTGATCACATGCTACCAAGTATTCAATAATAAAACTTTTCAAAGATTTCTATCACAACTATAGTGTTTAGCAGTTATCAAACTTGATATGTGTAAATTTGAATCTTATAAATTTAATCAATCAAACTTGGAACTTGGAGCCTTATCCTCAAGACTGAGTGTGTTTCTTTTCTTCTGAGTCTCCTTAACTCAAGATGACAAGTACTTTCTTTAACTTGTCCTCTGTACTAAGATAATAGACTATCTTGACATAAATCTGAGTTAGGGAATAAACTCTATAATCTCAAATTTAATCAATCTTATACTTTGACTTTAATTTTGACCAATGGTTAGTATGATAACTTCAACATATCAAAATGCAACCTGGATATTTATCAGATCACAATAATTCCATAACAAATAGAGTCATATCAAATTAATCAAACTTGGGGTGCATTGTTCCTGTTATCCCCGATATCTAGGGATAACTAGGAGATCATGTCTCGAAGCTCACATGATCCCAGACATGGAGTACGAGAGCAGATTGACTTGAGCATGGTCCTTGAGGGCCCATCTTTTCTTCTTCTTAGCCATACTTGTCCTGCCAGCAGTACCAGCCTCCATCACTACCGGCCTGGGCTTGCATCAGAAAAGGCTCTTGCTCCATGAGGTAATTGGTTTGAGGTATCATGGTATGTGTCGTATTTGATCATTATAACCTTCTTATGTATGCATTAGATCTCTTTCATTTCAGATAACTGCTTGGATCTTACACTAATCTACTTGACCATTGTTGGGGTAATTGATGGGGTAGCTTAGCAAGTTGGTATTCATGGGTTTTGGTTACCCACCAAGGGGCGTTTGTAGAACCATCGTCCGCACCCACTCATATTATCACTCTTTCATCTAAAAAACCCCGCTCATCCATCCCATTCCCCTAGTCTGGCCATTAGGAT
>JASDQU010683751.1:5557-18871 GCA_032191745.1 Picea mariana | reverse complement strand
TAGCCATTTGATTTGAAGGAGTTTAGCCTAGCCATAGCTACACTAGATTCCCTCTCATCTTGTGTTAGTTTTAAGCACAAATTGAAGAAAGAAGGCGTCCTAGGCCTAATTAAGTTTACACCTAGGGTTTACTTCTAGGGTTTTGGAAAGCCTTGTATGAAGCAACACTTTTCAAGCCCTAGATTTGTGCTCCTAAGCTAGCCGTTTTGTCAAACAAGTCTTGAAGAGAGGAGAGAGAGCTTTAGGCCTAGCTTTAGCTACACCTAGGTAAGCCTTTTTCTCCTTAGGGTTTTGGTTTGATGGCCTTGCCATAGAAACACCATCAAACCCTAACCCTCTTGTCTTTAAGTTTGAGTCTTCCTAAACCATTAGTCTCACTTCAATTGACTCCATTAACCCAAGGCACTAGTCTAAGACCTCTTTTGAAGCTTGTTATGCCTTAAACTCTTTTCAAAATACCTTCAATTTGAAACCCTAACTAACCTAGCATCTAACCCTAGTTATTTTTTAACTAACCCTAATGAGATGACGTCCTGCTAATTTTACACTTGTGCTTGGATAGAAAGGTGCGGCCTAGTCTTCTCATCATAGCCGTGGAGTTTTATTGCATTTTCGTTGGTTGAATTTGTCAAAACGTCACTCCTTGGCTAGCTAACCCTAACCTGCAAACAACAAAGTTTATATAGGTGACATCACATAGTGTAGATCTCTTGTTCATGCTTGCAACGTTGTGAATTCTTTCACCTATTCTGATAGACATTGAGTCATTCATTGCATCTCTAGGCTTGTTCAACAAAACGTTTTTGCTCTTTGTCTTTCATTTTGACCTTTGGATTAAAGCTGACGTCATACCTATAGCAGCAACAATATAGGTGACGCAACAACTTTATGTATGTGAGCTGATTTGAGACATTTATTGCATTTTGATAAAGGATTGATATTTAAATATTGAATGCTCTCATCTCCTTGTGCATTTATTGAAGAAGTAATATAAATCTTTGTCTCTTTCTAGCCATCATTGACTTCGTCAATAATAGCATTAATCATTTGCTCATATATGTATTGGAAGATAGTCATTGATTTTATGAAGTACTAACCCACTGCAAGCACATATTCTAGTTTTCTTTGTCTTGTCTCGCAAACAGGTGCATCACCAGTGGAAGACCTTTTCTTGACTATCTCATACTTGGTTGTAATCTGTGAAAGGGAACCTATTATCTTGATCCATTATCCTTAGCCCTTCTTAAACCCAGATTACATAGGGACGTCTCCCTTGGACTAGCCCTCCTAAATATAAAGAGCCCCCCATCGAGGTGACAGTGGGTGGGGAAGCTCCTGTTACGCCGGTTTCAAAGCCTTGACTCAAGCTATCTAAGCCTCTCCTACAAACCGTGCGATAACAGTTCCTCTGAATGTGATGGATCTGAGATCCTTCTGGATCTACGATTTTTCTTTAGACAAAAGATCCTTTCTCCTGCAAATACCCTTTAGAATAATGATACAATTTGAACATATGTAAGTACATACCTCTAAAAGTATCGATAGATAGTGGCACCATCCAGCAGCAGCGACAAGCAATAACGAACCGTTAAAACTTCAAAGGTGCTTCAACTTGTAACTTAAAGTTAGCATGATATTTTTTAGGGTGACGCACACTAGGACAATAAAAATTAGTCCCAACACTTCACAAAAACTTTCACTGCAACTGGTGTTGGCATTACAACTAGTGCTATAAATGGCATGAAGGAACTGGCATAAAGGAACTAACACTATAACTACAATTGATACTGCAACTCAGGGTTTTATGAGGAAACCCTAATTTCTCAAACTTCAAATTTAAGAATTTTGATCCAGGGACTAGATGTGCCCTCCTAGGGTGAGTTCCTAGGTGTGGTTACTTTCTCCAACGTCCTCCTCAAACAAGGAAAACATCGCACTTAGGTCTTATGTATAAACCCTAATTCTACAACAGTTGCAATACTAAAAATTGAACTTTGGAGAAGGTGCACTGAGGATAGCTACGTATTTATAAACTGTGAGTTGGTCTCTTTCAATCCTGCACTGATACCATGTTAAAGTTCTACTTATACATCTAACAGTTACGGTTCTTCTTTATTATTATAATCATTTAGCACATTAGTTGCATAAATAATATCATTGAAAGATAGGCAATCACAGAAACAATAGAGACACACAGATTATCCTGGGAAACCCTCATGAGGGGAGAAAACCAAACAAAAAATTCCTCAATATAGATAGACCAAAGAACAAACAAAATATCCTCCTCTACTCCTTCACTAGGAAGAGTAGCACACCACTTAACCAAGAAATACCAAGAGATAGACCAAAAACCCTTCTTGACATCACCCCCAGTTGCAGCAACTTCTCCTCCAAGACTTGTGCACTGCAGAGCTGAGTGTGTGTGTGTGTCCAAATGAGGCACTGACCTCTCTTAAAAATAGTGGTCTGGCCAACATATAATTAGGTTTGGGCCGACTTGTCACTTTACCCTCTTAATTTACAATTAACTTTAATCAAGGCACAGTAGGGCCAACTTTTTTCTTCTTTTTTTTTTATGTCTGGAGGAATCAGCAACTAGTTGGGCACGTGCTTGTGTTACACATGGTTGTGTTATCCAACCGCTACCACTATAACCTTCAGGTGTGCCCACGATGCCCCTTACGCGGAACACAAGGTAAGTCAGGGGGAGTTGAACTCGAAACCTCATGGAACTTCATTTTCACGGCACTTGCCAATTGAGCTGGCCTCCCGGGGGCACAGTAGGGCCAACTTTTACTAAGGCACAATAGGCCTAATTAAATATAATATAATAATTGTTAGCACCAAAATTTAGTCCTGGATTGCAGCAGGAGTAAGCCTGATACCCATCAATTTATATGTCACAATTTTCTTATATAGGGTGATCGAAAGAGAACAGACTCAGAACAATATCGCTTGAACTCAGAATCCTGGACCGGGCTATGCACAAACAGGTGAGGTCTTAGTTTAACTTCAGACAATAAGTTGCAGTAAGGGTGAGTAGGAGGAAGACCTCGGTGGGAAAATGTAAAGGTTTGTTGTAGGCATCAAGCTTCCAACAACCCAAAGAGGAAGAACTTTAACACAAGAACTTCTTGTATTCAAATTACAAGAACATTAAAAGAAATCATAACAGTGTTACCATAAAACATTTATCATAACACAATCACAATGATTCGTGTGAATTAATCAATCATGAACTCTTTAATTATTAGATGGAAACAAGATGGAGTAGGAAGTTGACTGTCATTAAACAAGAAGTCTCACATGCCTATACGTAACCAGGGAAACCAATGCTTCGTCAAATCTTTACAGTAGGGAGCTCAACTCTACCATCGATACCAACAAAAATGGAAAAAATGCCTCGAAATACTAGGAGCCAGCTCAACCATCGAAGGCATGATCGTATCATGAGTTCAATGCTTCTCGTAGGCGAGTTTCCCTGTCAGGTTGTGCATGCAGACATCGATCAGACTACCCATGCAGTTGGTTGTCAGACGCAGTCTTTGCCAGGCTGGACTGACAATCACCTTCTATGTTGTGTCTCTTTCTGACCTTCTATTTATGGAAGGAGACGACGTTCAACCACCATCAACCACCTTAATAACTTCTTTCTCAGGATTAGGTAAGGACCAGTCAACTCTTCTTCTTGAACAACATGGAGGCCTTTCCTTGGCCACTGCTGCTTTGTTGGATTGCTACAAGGGGATCTGGCATGTGAACATGGATGAGGTTCTGACGGGGAGGATGATGGCACCAACAATGTGGAGGTGAGATGAGGGTTGTTGAGGTGGAAGCACCAGGTGGCGAAGAATGGGGGCTATGACACCAGACGAGGAGTGTCACGGGAATATGGATAGGACACAGTTGGAAGTGGCATGGAGCACAGGGCACAGGCATCGAGAAATAAGAGGGACGAAGGGAATAGGGGCATGAAACTTGGGAGAGTGGAGGACAGGTGTGTGGTGGTGAAAGGTAGGAAGGAAGTGGGAGAAGTGACAGGGGAATAAGAGAGGCAGAGCGGGGGACATTTGACACTAGGAGGCGAAGGAAGTAAGCAAAGGAATAAGAAGTAAGGGGCTTCAGGGGGGGGCCACACAAAACTTCCCATATCGAATTCCCCCCATTAAAGAAAGAATGACAAGGGGGTCCAAAATGAGACCTTGATTGTTGATCTAGGCACTTAAATCCTGGTTGTTTAAACCTACGCGCCCTCACATTGGACCCCCCCCCCGCCCATTAAAGGCAGAACAACGAGGGGGGGTTCCGGAATTGGACCCTGACCGTATATCTAGGCGCGCAGATTCTAACCGATCATATCCACACTCCCAATAACGTCTATATCGGACCCCCCCCCTGCGTTAAAGGCAGAGAGGCGCAGGGGTCCATAATTGAACCCTAAACATAGATCTAGGTGCGCAGATTCTGGTCATCCATATCTCCCTGCTGCTTAGCACAATGCATATTTTGCACCCCAAACTTAGGATAAGTGGGTTTCTTGACCCATTTCTTCCCCCCCTGTTTTTGCCAAAGGAGGGCCATTCATAAGGCAAACACCCCATACATGTTTATGTGATAACATTAGGCTCCATGGGGGATGGCATGACCCTTACGGGCTGCCAAGAACTCTTTTTGCAGCTTCAGTGCCTTGTTGTTGGGCTATGGAGTCCCTTATTGAAACCAAAAATGGGCAGAAAACAATATTTACAACAACAGAAGAGCCACTTAAGGCTCAAACGAAACATTTCTTCAGGAAATGCCCATTCACAGGGCCATTAAAAACTTCTTCGCCCTTCAAATACTGCAACCTGTAGGTGTTGTTCAAGAATACTTCAGAGATCTTGAAGGGCCTTGTTGCCGTCCTTATACACACTTGCAAACGTGAGCTAAGTCCTTCTCACTCAGTCTCTCCTCGGAGGCACAATTCCTAGGTTCAAAGTCCATGCTGTCACTTTGACTTGAACCTCTTCCGTCTAGGCTAACTCCTAGGGAAGCCAAGGGGGGTAGACCCTAGTTACTAGATGAGATTAATATTTAATATTCTAGGAGTTGGTTTTAATTGGCTAAAAGGTCATGGGGGAATCTAGCCTAAGATGTCAATCAGCAAATGCAAGATGCAACTATCTAAGTATGAGAGTCAAATCCTTTCCTAGGGCAACTAAGACTATTGCCTAATATTGGGAAATGGGGTCAACTAAGTTAGGGGGAATGTTCATTACAAGATAAGTTACAAAGTATTACAACAAAACAGATACAATTAGATACAAAATAATAAATCAGATATATAGATTAAGACTAGATACAAGATATACAATATACTCACAAGTTTGCTCACATGTGCAGGAATTAAAGATACATAAGATAAAGAAATCAACACATGAAGCCAAGCATGCTCACAACAGATAGAGCTCCATTGGACTTCTTTTCAATGGCCAAGAGACGCAAAGCACTCAAGACCCAATCAAGAGAATGCCTCGAGGTGGATGCACACTTCTTGAAGGATCACACCACGAGATAAAGAAATAAAGACGAAAGCTTTGAAAGTAAAGTGCTCTAGATGAAGAGATATAACCACTTTAAGTAATAATTCTACAACACATAAATGAAAACTTGTGTATGAAAGTAAATTGAAAGACAGTGAGATCAGTGAACTTGCAAGTGTGTAACTATATTGCTTGGTGTTGTAGACTGAAAATTGAATTAAGTGATTAAGTGTGAGATTAATTTTATCCCTATCTAGATGTCAACCCAAAACTCTCCTCCCCCTATTACCAAGTGGTTGTTGGATGCTCAAGAAGTGAGGCAATGAGGCCTACCCTAGCTTCACAGGTCAACCCTAAGGCCGAGTACTCCAGAAAATTTTCGTGGCTTTCCTCAAAACCCCAGTTTTTAAGTGGCGAAGATGGTGAGTTAAGGTGTCCTATTAAGTCTAATTAATAAATTTTAGATCTATGAGCTACATATTGTGAAGTGTGATTTAGGTTCTTGTAGCTTTCTCAACAAAGTTGCCAAAGTACTAAAAATTGAAATACGTGAAGGCTGAAGCCCTTTAACAAAGAAGTTGCCAAACGAGTTCTTGAATGTTATATTGCAAATGTGAAGTATGAGAACTGAAAGTAATTTGCAGAATTGTAAAAGGTTGATTAATCCCTTAAGATATCGATACTTGCATGCATGTACATAAGATGGAGGACTTAAGAAACAGTTACTTTCATGTAAAGTAAAAGACAGAACCGAAAAGTTAATTAACCGATTAGCGCATGCATGTGTGATAGGTGAAGCTTTACGAAATTAAAGATGCATGCAAGGTAAGATAAACTGAAAGTAAAATATCCACAATGCCTCCACGGGATCTAAGCTAGCATATGTTATGAGATCTACTCTAGATTATTTTAATTTAGTCATGCATGTAGAAATCACAACTAGCATAAAAAATAAACGAAAGAGATCTAATCTAAAACTTGCAAAAATAAGACGGAAAGGGAAGGAATGCAAGACACTTGGGTACAACTCCTTTGGGCTTGCTTTACAGTGATTTAGAGTATAGAAAGAAAGGAGAAATGTTTACCACAATGAGAGGAGTTGTTTGAGGGTGTGTTGTGCACGAAAATGGGCAGTATGCCCTCTTGTTCTGGCGAGAACCTGCAAAAATCAGCAAGCTATTGCTTGCTGATTTGAGCTGCAACACACTCAAAAGATGTTATGAAATTTCTATTTTTAGGCAGACATTTCTTGCATGCATAAACCAGAAAATTATAATGTTTTAATTGACCTATCTAAGCCTATTAGCTACTAAAATCAGAAATGGAAGAGCATGGAAATAATCAGAAAATATTTTGGAGTGTAAACGAGAAGTAAGAGTAAATTCGTGCTTGGATCTATCCCAATAGCTTCCCCTTGAAGTAATTTGCAAGTCTTAAACAAAACGTGAGATGAATAGATGATGATTGCAAATACTAATAATATAAACTAATTTATATTACTAGTAGATGTGAATCATATAAGCTAGCAATTATACAATCACTAAGCCTAGCCAAGTAAACTAATTTACCCAAAAATCTATCTATAATCACAATAATATTTAAAGCAAAAACAATTTCACCTCATAATAATGTAAAGAATCCAGAGAAGTCTTGAGATCTTTGAATCCTCCAAATCTATTTCCTTTTATTATCCAATAGGAAGAGGTTGTGAAAACTAATTGCCACAAGCCCTTCAAAAACAACACCAGTGAAGAAATACAACAATAATGAGAGAGATAGAAAGAATGGGATGGTGAGAAACTAGTAGCATAACAGTGCAATAATGAAAGGTGATAAATGAGGGAGTGAGGGGTCTCTTAAATAGCTTGAGAAGCCAAGAAGACCCCTCTTGGATCTTCAACACTTGTCAAAGATCCAAGGGACAAAACAAATCACAAGGGAAAGAAGCCAATGAGATGCATGTATTTTAGGTTGAGTAAGAAAGGAAAGAATGGTGAAATGGCAAGGAAATGAGAGGTGTATTGGCCAAAGGAAAAGCCAACATATAGCTTTTACATCAATTTTCCCTCAAAACGTGGTGTTTCTACTTTTCTGTAGAGGGTGTGGACGTACATGCTAAGAGGGGCGTAAGCTCAAGAGGCAAGCGTGAGCTTCCATAAATGAAATCGTGAGAAAAAGAGGAAAAGGTGTGAAGATTAGGAGGTAAGTGAGGTTGGCATATGGATATAGTGTGGATGGCACACTCTCACAAGGTAAGCAATTGGTGGAGGATGATAAGAGTTGGAAAAGGGAGGACCTGCGCTCCATTTATAAAGTGAGTTTCCAAATTACGTGGGAGTGGGGGGACGTAAGTGGGTTAAGTGAGGGACGTGAGGTAAGGGAAGCACGTGAGGATTAGAGTGGATGCATGAGGGAAAGTATGAGGTTGATCTGGAGAGTGGAAGGAGTGTGGAGACCACATTCTTTGGTGAGGTGTAAGGAAAATATAGTCGTGAGGATGTGAGGCAGGGACCCACTCACTAATTTAAGTGAGTTTCCAAACATATGCGTGGGAGTGGGGACGAGAACTCATAAAGGACAGCGTGAGTGTGAGTGGATGCATAAGCTTTGAATAAAGAAGGAATTCAACGTAAAAAGTGAGGGAGGAAGGGCGCACCTCATGAGGAGGGGCCCTCAACCAACTTAAAATCAGTTATAACCTCAATTAAAGGATTATTACAAACTCACGGGGGGAAAGGGTGTACCTACCCATTAATTGGGAAAAAATTGAAATTTAATTTTAATTAAATGGGGGTTTATAAGGGTAGGAATAGGTAGGTGGGGTCCTTTTCATCATTATTTTCCACTTACTTCACTTGATTTGGTCCCTTATTACAAAATTGACATTTTCCCATGTCCTGGGTTTGGCAATTAAAATTGTCGTTTTCCCGAAAAACTCCTAAGTGGACAAACAACCTAGCAAAACTTGTCCAACTGAGTTGAAACTTGGTCCACGGTTGCAGGGGGTCTCATTATATTTCTTTTGAGTACAAACACCCCTATTACAAATTATGGGACCTAAGTTTTACATAAAATACCTAGAATTAACTAATTAATTAATTAATTCAGAACCTTAAAAAAAACCTAGCTAGACTTGAAAGAATTCAGCGAAATTTCGCGTGTTGTCTTACATGGTCATTTACAACATTCCTAAACACTAGCTACCTAGGAATGACTTCATTAGAACACGTTTCACCACTTTGGAGGATTTATTGGGTGGGAGTGAAAAACTCAAGGGAGATTAACCCAGTTGGTTAGGCCACATTAACCTCCTGAGGATAAAAAACACTCAGCAAAAGGAACTCTCCTAATGAAGAAACCCTATGGAAATTTACCTAACATGATCCATGTAGACCTATTACATTATAAACCCGTGCAGGGGTGAGGTAATCCCGCTTACAAAATTTGTGCTGGAGGCATAAACTGCCTAGTAGAACCAAACTGTCTTCGACATACTAGCATCTGATGATGCATTACTTCATGGCACATGGAGTTGACCCTCTAGTTGAATAGGTGGTCAACATCTGGCTCCACATGGGGACGTGTGTTCGATCTTCTCACATGATATGGAGAGCATACGAGAATCCAGCACCTACAAAATAGAGTGTTCACCGGAGTGCACACCAACAATCAACATTAGAATACATATATACATATAAATGAAATGAATGCTTTTAACAATATCTATATAATGAAATAACTAAAGTACAACATTGTAACTACAAAAAGAATCTATAATACAATAAATAAATCTAAGTATATATCGACATAATGAATGAAACAATACAAAACTGGAATACAAGGAAAAGGGTTAGAGATACGATACAGAGGGTGTCCCCTTTGGACACCAAGTTGTTCATCATGAAAAAGAGTTTGAGTTGCTGCCCATTCTGTGGAATGTTGATGGGCTCACCATCCAAATGGCTGAGATGAAAGGAATTAGGCCCTACCAATTCTCTGATCAAATATGGTCCCAACCATAAGCTATCAAATTTGCCATGCTTCCCTGGCTTTTCTCTGCCTTTGTCCCATAGCAAAATTGTATCCCCAATCATGAAATACCTCTGCCTAGCTAACATGTCGAAATCTTTCTTTACCTTACTCTGATTTTTACAATTATGATCATAAGCCTTTCGTCTATTTTCATCTAACTCAATGACCTGATTGATCATGTTCTGAATTGCATCTTGTTCTGTGGAAATATCCTCAACTGACCCATAAGTTGGAAGTCTAAGGTGTACTGGAAACCTTGATTCCAATCCATAAACTGATTCAAAAGGACTCTTTCCAGTTGTTGCTTTCTTTTTTATTCTGTCATCCCATAATGCATGTTTAATTTTACTATCCCAAGACTTCTTGTTTTCACCGACTATTTTCTTAACTATGGTCATTAAGTTTTTGTTACTTGACTCTGCTTGACCATTTCCTTGGGGATAGTAATCTGATGCATGTGACATTATAATACCATACTTAAAACAAAAACATGACATCTCAGCTGAACTGAAAGCCTTGGCATTATCTGTCACTATCTTTGATGGGACACCAAATCTAGTTATAATTCTATCTTCTAGGAAATCCATCACAACCTTTTCAGTTGCTGACTTGGTGGGAATGGCTTCAACCCACTTGGTACAGTAATCTGTAGCTGTGATAACCCATGAATACCCATTACTTTAATTATCATTAAACTTCTCGATGAAGTCCAAACCCCACTGCTGAAAAGGTGCTTCAACCACAACTGGTTGCAAAGGGAGCACTGCTAATTTTTTCTTTCCTGTGAAAAGCTGACATGGCTCACACTTTCGAACAAAGTGATGTACATCTGCAAATATTGTGGGCCAATAATATCTTGCTCTAAAGATTTTGTGGGTACTAGTTTTGGCAGCAAAGTGTCCACCACAAAACCCTCCATGGAATTCATCCATTAGTCTCTTTGACTCAACGTCATCCACACATCTAAGGATAACTCCATCGGGATTCTTCCATCCTAGACCATCTCTAGTAAGGACATAATTAGTAGATTTCAATCTTAAAGACCTTTTATTGTGTCCTATTAGATGACTTGGACAAGTTAGATTTTTAAGATAAAAGATGATGTCTATATACCATTCTACTCGCTCAAGCTTCAATAAGTTAGGAGGAAATTCTTCATTATTAATTTGGCAAACCATACCTAAGGCCTTTTCATTACTTTCTGCCAACATTCTAGCCAAGCCTTGACCCTTAATCAACTTTGTAGGTTTGATTTCCAAATTATATTCTTGGATTTTAGCAATCCATCTACCCCTTGAGCCCAATCCTTCTACTTGAGGTAAAACATCCTTAACCGCAGAATTAGGAACATAACCAATCACTTTGGAATATCCAATGAAGACTCTGAAATGTTTGAGTGATTTCACTAAGGCATAAGCTTGTTTCTAAAAAATGGGATACTTAAGTTGTGAATTTTTCAAGGCTCGACTCATATATGCAATGGGTTGGTCATGGCCTTGATCATTTTTCTGAAGCAACACACTAGCAATAGTGTCTTCAGAAGAAAAAGAGAAGATCTGAAAGTCCTTATCATAGTCTGGGCTAATAAGGACGGGGGATTCACATATGGAATCTTTAATACTCTCAAAAGCTCGCTTACTTTCTTCATTCCATTCAAATTTAACATCCTTCTTAAGCAACGTATAGATAGGTTTCATGATCTCATCATAATTAGGAATGAACCTGTGGACAAAATTAGTCTGTCCTAAGAAAGATTGGAGGGATTTCTTTGATGCAAGCAAGGGAACCTTGCTAATCGCTTCCACTCTCTATGGGTCTAACTTGACCCCTTCTTTTGAAATTATGTGGCCCAATAATTTACCTTCAGTCACCCCAAAGACTGACTTAGCAGGATTTAGAGAAATCCCAAACTCTCTACATCTATCCAAAACTTGCCTAAGGTGGTTAAGATGAGTTTTTCCATCCTTAGAAAATACTGTTAAATCATCATGATATATCTCAATCAATTTCCCAATCAACCCCCTAAAAGCATAATCCATAGCTCTCTGAAAAGTAGCTCCAACATTTGATAAACCAAATGGCATTCTAAGGTATTCAAAGGTTCCCCATGGAGTAGTAAAGGTTGTCTTATGCCTATCCTCAGCTTTAAGTCTGATCTGAATATATCCTGAAAATCCATCAAGCATGGAAATCATTCCTAATCCTATTACTCTTTGAAGTAAAGTTTCCATCTTGGGAAGGGGGTAGTGGTGTTTTGTGTAAGCAATCTTTAAATTCTTGAAGTCAATGCATATCCTGATTTTTCCATTCTTCTTCCTATCAACAATCAAGTTTGAGAATCATGAATAATGTCGAGTTTGGGCAATGATTCATGCCTCTAACATTTTATGTAGCTCCTGTTGGACCAAAGGAGCTAACTTGGGGTTCATTTGCCTCAATTTTTGTCTAAAGGGTTTGGTTTCTTCCTTGAGAGGAATCACATGCTGAATCACATCCTCCCTATAGACCTTGAGCTCATCATATCTGAAAGCCAAAACATCCCTATACTCTTTCAATAACTTAACAATTTCATTCCTTTCTTCTATAGGAGTAGTCTTGCCTATTTTTACCATCCTAGGCTCTTCCTTAGTTCCAATGTCAACTTCTAGGTGGTCACATAACTTTTTCTTTGAGTCTTCCTTTTGCTTGTGACCATCTAGTTTATCAAAGTCCCTTTCTAAGGACACAACTCGCCTAGGGGGTGTTTTCACCTCATCAACATTTTCAGTATAGTTGCATCCTTCCTCTTTTATATTGATGCCAAAATATGCAAACTCATGCATATGAGTTAAAAACTTTATAACCTGTTTGTCATCCTCAAAAACCTGCCAATGGTTCACGTTATTAAGAACTGAGGGTCTAAAAATTACCTCTACTAAAATATTTTTCTCAATCAAATTATCTGGAAGCTGAAGTGTGGAAGCAGCTACTGCAAGTTCATCTGCCTTTGAATTCTGTTCTCTAGGAATGACAATAAGGTTTAAGGCATCTAGATCATTGATTAAATCCCAAATTTCATTCCTATACCCTATCAATATCTTAGACTTGCAAGCAAATTTATTCTTTAGTTTTTGTATGACCAAGTCTGAATCCCCTCTGATATTTAGACATTTAACTCCCCTATCTCTGCAAAGTTCTAAACCAAGGAGCAAAGCTTCATACTCAACCGCATTATTGGTTGCATCAAACTCCGATCTATAAGAAAACTTAGACACTTTACCATTTGGAGCTTGAAGTACAATTCCAACACCTTTTCCTACCCTAGAAAAAGCACCATCAAAGTTCGTGTACCATACTTTCTCTAACTCATTTTCTTGGTCTTTATCTTCTAGGGGCACAATGGAGTTAGAGAAAATGACATAATTACCTAGACCTTCATCGTCATACTTTAACTCATTCTTGGGGTTCTTAGGGTCTTCAACATGATACTTTCTATACACCTCCCTAGTCAACTTGAAGGTGTCCCCACCTGGAGTGGGGAGGGTGGCATATGATAAATCCATTTGTAAGCTACCATCCAAATCTGCGGCTGCCTTTCTATTTAACAACATTCCCCAAACATCTGACACATCAATTACTACAATATCCATTTCAATCATGATATCTGGACATACTGCTAAGTATACTTGCAAACCTTTAATCAATCCAAACGCTTCAATTGTTTGGCTATCCAAGGCACAAATGTTATGATAAGGTCGAGATATTCTTAAGTTCAACTGTT